>PVKA01008025.1:0-74828 GCA_004027165.1 Ctenomys sociabilis
ATCAATCATATCACAGCCTATTTGAGGTGAATGAAAGATTCTGGACATTCATAAGGTATGAGAAACTCATCAGCCAAGTTTCTTCCATTGACCAGAAAAACTTTCCAAACATAGACAAATTTAGACCTAAGGGGAGGGGAAAACATGAAAAATAAAGATATAAAAAAAAAAAAAAGTAGATGAGAAATCAAAGAGAGGACTTTTTTTTTTTTTTTTTTTTTTGGTGGAACTGGGGATTGAACTCAGACCCTTGTGCTTGCCAGGCAGAAGGGAGGACTTGCTGGGCATGGTGGCGCAGACCTGTAATCCCAGCACTCGGGAGGCTGAGGCAGGAGGATTGTTGTGAGTTCGAGACCAGCCTGAGCTCAAAGTAAGCTTAAGGCCAGCCTGAACTGCATAGTGAGACCCTGTCTCAAAAAGACAAAAAAAAAAACAAAGAAAAGAAACAGAAGGGAGGACTTCACAACAAGGAGACAGTACTGGCCTTCCTTTCAGAGATACAGAAATATATCTTGTTTGGGCCAGCCAAATAGCTCAATGGATTAAAGCACCTGCAAACAGGCACAGGAGCCTGGGGTTCAATCCCTGGACCTGACGTTGCCAGCCCTGCCCTTGGGGCCCGCTGAGACAGCAATTGAGACTGGGCATGGTGGCGTACCTGTAATCCTAGCTCTTGGGAGGCGGTAAACAGGCGGATCACTGTGAGTCTGACCTAGTAGTGAGCCCTGAACACCCTATAAACCTTTCCCTAAAATTAAAAAAAAAAAAAAAAAGAAAGAAACATATCTTGTTAAAACAGGATAATCTAATCTTGTGGCAGCAGAGAGAGTTAAAAAATAATTTTAAAAATCATATGCAACTTAATGATTTTGCTTTAAGAGGAAGAAAAAGAAAAAGAGACATATGATTTTAAAGTTAAGATAGAAAATATAAATTCAGAAAACACACTTGATTTTTTTCCTGCATTTTGCATAATCCCAGAGAATGTTTTCCAATGGTCAGAGTTTCCTGAATTAAGGGGTTAGAAGTTCCCTAATTCTGCTTTCAAAGAGTATAATCAAACAATCCACACAATCACATCAAATACTTGGTAACAGTTATTATAGAGAAAGTTTCCATGACAATCTGAGAATACAGTATTAGTCAAATGGCAGTATGATGTCTAGTTTTTTGTTTCAGTATTTCATGACTAAAATACAAAATGTCAAGTGTAACAATCCATTTATGGTTCTAATCTAATTTATAAGTTTTATCTGCATTAAATTTGTAAAAGCATTAACTATACTTCATCAACTACTTCACTCTCAAGACAATTCACTTTTTTCTGTAACAGAGTTCTAATTAAGATAACCAAGATATCTGTGCAATTGAAGGAAAAAGAAGAAAAGATGACTATTTTTCTGACTTGATGAACCAAAGATCATAGCCAGTTGATGAACAGATATGATGGGCTGGTCGGTGCTGGCAGAAAATACCATGAGCATACAACAGAGAAGGGACACATACAACTTATATGTACATATATATGTACATGTGTATATAAAAATAACTTTTCGTAACTGAGCCACACTTCCTTCTCTCCCCCCTAATGTTCTAGTATTTCGCAAGTGTGACTTCTCTCTGCCTGCTTCGGTGGCTGCCAAGGACATTCAGGTGACTTCCGGCTACAGGAAGCAGCCACTGCCCACCTTGACCTGGTGAGCAGCCGGCCTGCAGCCAGGTAGGCTGAAGGCACCAATCAGACAGACGGCTCATAGGCCTCTCGTGAAGGTCAGACTCTCTTCTACCTAGCAGCAGTAACAACCTGACTTCTTTCTAAAGGGCTCAACATTCACAAACCAGATCACACCACTCTCTCCCATTTCTAACCTTCCTTATTTCAAAAGGAAAGGAAAACATGTCAGATGCGAGTTTGGACAGCTTACACACGTCCCTACGCTGCGGTTCTCACATGCTGCTGCCCTGGCCTTGCCCTCAGGGTGCCCTTCACTCAAGGGCAGATTAGCACCGTTTCCCACCCCTGCAGACACTCTTCCTTGGTTAGATTGCTCAGATCCAGAATTCTTCTGACTCCTGCTTTATTGCCTATAGACACAGTTATCTGACTGAGTTGCTTCTACTTCAAAGGTCTTTAGGACAAACCTGCTCCTCTGCCCTGGCCAGGCCCTCATTATTTTCTTTTTATTGCAAAGCTTCTCCATTCACCCTTTCTTTACTCAAAACTGCTTCCACACTGATGCAAGAGAAACCTTCCTTCATGGGAAGTGTACTCTGTACTCTCTTGCACTCTGCTCTTGGCCTCACTGGGACCCCTATGATTGACTCATCAGAGCTCACAGGTCTGGTCTCCCCTCTCAGACCCTGAGGTCCTCACACTCCAGTCCAGCTTTTCCCAGAACATGTCCTTTGGAAATGAAACTGACGAAATCCTAGTGATGAATCCTTGAAGAATCTTCTAAGACATCATTGATTTGGCTGATCCCAGAGTTACCTGCATCCCATTCCCTCAAGGCAGGATGTACCAAGGAAGAGACTGTCTCTAGAGCCAATTTTCATAGAGTTGCTCAGAACACACTCTGACAACCTTAATCCCATGAACAGACTTGCCTCTGGCAGGCCTCATTCTATACCCTTTACCTCTCATAGTTCCATTTCAACTCCCTAATAAGGGAGTTTGTCAGTCTCCCTGCTGGAATATTAACTTCACCAAAGTAAGGATGAAAGTTGTTTTATTCATGACTATATTCTTGGATAATAACCTAATAATCCCTTGTCCCTGTTGAATGAATGTCACTCCTGGCTTGGTGTGCCTTGCTGCCCACCACCAGGACAAGTCCTCTCAGTGCCCAGCACAGCACTAAGGCCACCCCCTGGGGGCAGCACTGCCTCCACTCACTCCCTGCAAGAGCGCTCCCTTTGTATCTTGCAGGCAGAGCTGGCAGCGCAGGGCAGATTGCCCCTGCAGGAAAATCTCTTTATCAGTGTGGAATGTTTTGAATGAGGAAAGGATAAAAAGCAAGGAGGAGGAGGGAAGGTAATTAGAAAAAAAAATTGTTTTGAGAAAAAGGAAGGATTAGAAAAAACAAGCTATACATGTAACCACTCCCCGAAGATGACTGTAAGATGTATGAATTCCAGATATATATTAATAAAATTAAATTAAATTATAAAAAATTTTAGGGGAGAGTAAATTTTAACAACAGCATATGTTACTTTAACTTACATGTAATTTTTATTTTTATGTATTTTACTACGGAGTCTACAAGGGTCTCACTACACAGATCGGACTCATAGTGATCTTGCTGTTTTCATATTCCCAAGCGCTGGGATTAGAGAGATGTCACCACACCCAGGGTCGGTCACCATCTCAGTGTGCCCCAGGGAAAGGGGCAGGACAGCACACCAGTGATCAGACCCTGCATCTGCCTAAGCAGGCACTTTAGTCCACTGAGCTATCTGGCCCATCCTTTATGTAATTTTTAAGACTTTTATCTAAGATATTTAAAGAAAAGAAAAATATAAACAAAAGTAAATTTAGATGTTCAGCATTTTTATGACAAGGCCCAAAATACAGCTGTGCCAGCAGACACTAGTTCCAATGCTCAGCCACCCCTCCTTTCCTCAGTGCAGTTCTGAGACCCACTGAGAGCGAGGACTCATCTTCAACGACAACACTAAGAAACGCAAGGTAGGCACAGCATTCAAATACTGTGCTCATAGATCAGAGATCCTCCTGGAGACAAAACAGATGCAAAAGTAGCTGATAAAAGCAGTTATTCTTCACACAGTAATAGACAAAATGAATACCCCAGTCCACTGCTCAGTATGCCTTCCCTAAGAAAATCAGAGCAATTTTTAGGAGTTTCTTTGAGACTTATTCTTGCCATGAAATCTTCACATAGTTATATTTAAATCTTTTAAACTCTTCCTTTCGAAGGGCTTCTTCATTAAAAGGCATCTGCGGTGGTAGATTTCATTTGGTCACTAAATTCCTAAGAATTTCTGGACTGTTAAAATAGAGTTTAACCAACCTCTTTTGAAGTAAGTATAAAGAATGTATTTTTAAAATGTTTCCTGGTTTTAAGTCATCATTTAGTTTCTTAGAAGTACCAATAGATTTGTTTTAAAAATAATTATGAATGAAGAGCCAGCCAGGTAGCTCAGCAGACTAAAGTGCCTGCTTAGACACAAGGACTGGGGTTCGATCCCCAGCATGCCATCCCGCACCCCTAGACTGCGACTGAGACTGGGTGTGGTGGCATGCACTTGTAATCCCAGCGCTTGGGAGGCTGAAAACAAGAGAATCACTACAAGTCTAATGTGTGTGTAGTGAGACCCTGTATACCCTGTACTAAATACATTTAAAAAAATTATGAATGGTTGTGCTGAGTTAAAATTCTATAGCACTTTCCTTTATCTAGTAAAAAAAAAAAAAAAATACTAAAAAAAAAAAAAAAAAAAGAAAACACAAGACAGTTTATAACACATGACTACAGAAATGCTTTTGTAAATAAATACCACAATGCTTCAACCCACAAACCCTTTCAATGGACTCTGGTATCATCATGTTCCAATGGACAAGGGCCAAAAGTAGGAACAACTGCACAACAGGATTCAGAGAATGGTTCAACCTGGATGAGATGAACAAATTCCTGGAACATAAATGATGAGAGCTAACCCAAATAAACTACTAATACAACCAGAATAAACTTAAACAAGTATGCAAACTGAATCAGAATTTTAAAACTTACCAATAAAAGTCTCCAAACACCTTCATAGTAAAATTCTACTATTTAAAGAATTAACACCTACCTTTCTCATATTTTTCCAAAAAAATAAAAAATATAAATAAATCTCATAATTCTATGAGACAAGCATTATTCTGAGAGCAAAGCTACACAGCAAGCTCACAAAGAAAGACCAGTAAATATCCTTTATGACAAGGAAAAAAAAAAATTTTGATAAGATATTTGCAACCAAACATAATAAAGATTAGAAACTGTAACCAAGTGGGATGTAGTCCAGTAATGCCAGGTGCTTGGAATTATGAAATCAGTTGACGTGGTAACCACATTAATAAAATTAAGAAAAAAACCTCCATATGATCATCTGAACTGATGCCAAAAAAAGAAACTGACAACCCCCAACACCTATCATGATTGAAACAACAACAAAAATCCCCCTAAAAATTCATTTTCAGAAATAAAGGACATTTATAAAACTTACAGAGAACAGAACAGTCAGGACAAGCTGAAGAGGCCCATTTTTACATAACTGCTCAACACTGCACTGGAAAGCTCTTCTTACATAAATTAGCAGTAGTCAATAAAAGCATCCAAAAGGAAACAAAACTATAATTATTCATAGGTGGCATGGTCTCACACACAGAAAAATCCTAAGGAATATAACTTTAAAAATGTATCAAAATTTAAAAAAAAGTATCAGAATAAACAAATCTATCAAAATTAGAGCGACAGGCAAAAAGCAGATGTATGTCCAACAGTAATGATGAAAAAACCAGAAAAAAAGAAAATGATGGTAAGCCATTGGTGGTGGCACTGTGCTATAATCCCAGCACTTAGGAGGCAGGAGGATCTCAAATTCAAGTCCCACCTGGGCAAGTCAACAAGACTCTTCTCAAAATGGGGCTGGAAATATAGCTCAACAGCTGATTCCCAGTACCACAAAAGAAAAAAGAAAAAAAATGCTCCATTTATAACAGCATTCAAAAGAAGAAAATACCTATAAAATAACTTCAGTCCATGACATGAAAGACATCTTCACTGAAGGCTATAAAACATTAGGAGGGGCTGGGGAGATGGCTCAGTGGAAGAAGTGCTTCCCTGGCAAGCACAAGGGCCTGAGTTCAATCCCTGGTTCCGTAAAAAAACAAAACAAAAACAAAAACAAAAACACATTAGGAGAAGTAAGAGACCTAAAGAAATGGAAAGGCATCCTCTATAGGGATGGGAAGAAGATACGTCAAGAAGTCCTCAGTACCCAAAGCAATCAGGATTGCAATCCTGACCAACATCTGAAAACAGCTTTCCTTAATAATCAGAAAAGCTGATCCAACACAAAGCAACATCAGAAAAGAACAACAAATGAAAGGATTCATGCTTTCTGATTTCAAACTCAGTATAGAACCTCAGTTGTCAAAACCATGTGACATTGGGCTAAGGACAGGGCTTTAGACAGAGGCAATAGTACCAGAGTCCACAAAGCAACCCAGGTATTCGTGACAACCAAGCAGAAACCACCTCTTCCATGGAAAGAGGGGTGGGGGCTGCGAATCCACACGCTAGCACCAAGGCAGACCTGTACCACAGCAAGTAACTACCTTATCTCCAGCTGAAAGACCTAAAACTCATAAAAAAAAAGTGTAGCTCCTCATGATCTTGAATTTGGCAATGGGTTTCTAGGAATACTGCTAAAAGTACAAGAAAGGAAAAGAAACTGGACTACATCAAAATTAAAAAGTGTTTTCAGTGAAAAGGCATCACTTGCTGAGTGTAGTGGTTCATACCTGTAATCTGAGCACTGGGGAGACTGAGGCAGAAGAGTCACTGCAAGTTCAAGACCAGCCTGGGCTACAGAGTGAGCTCAAGGCCAGTCTGAATGACATAGCGAGACCCTGTCTCAAAAAGGGAGGGAAAAAAAGACATTGCCAAGCACATCACTGGTCTCACTTGCACTGCAGCTCTGCCCCAAAGGCTTGCTTGGAGGAGGTAAAAACACAAGCACAGAGCTCACTGACAGTGGGGCCAAGAGTTATACCTGCGCCTTCAGTGCCACTTCCTCTCGCTACACTGTGCTGTGTCCCCACATCATTTTTCTTTTATTTTATATTCACTACAATGAATTACCACCTTTAGATCAACTTGTGTGCAGCAATTCCTGTCGTTTGGAGGTTAAGCTGTGAAAATTAAAGATACAACACGTGATTTACTATAGCAAAAAGACAATTTTCTATTAAAATGAGACATCACACTGTCATGGCACTATAACACAAAAACTGCAATACATATCTTTGCACAACAGAAAAAATTCTCTTCAGAAAAGTATTTAAGATATACATTTTATTCTCACATTTTAAAAGCTGTATCTCTCAAGATATATTTCCATTATAAAATTGCAAATTTTAAAAAAGAGAGCTAAAAATATAAGGCAAGGTTAAAAAAAAAACAAAATAAGTGCATTTAGAATAATTTAAAAATTCTGGTATCTAATCTATGTAGTATTCTAACAAATAAGAGAGCACTGAAAGGATCATTAACCCTTTGAATAATTTTTTTCCCCGGAACCAGGGACTGAACTCAGGCCCTGCTTGTTCTACTGAGCTATCTCCCTCAATAATTTTTTAAATGTTCGAGACCCTGAGCCTCCAGGTTGGAAGCGGGCGGGCCCCTGCACCTCACCCTCACCAGGTCAAACTACCAACTGGGAGCCAGCTCTGCACCTCAGCTCTCCTCAGCACAGGGTGGTGGAGGTAACAGCCACAGCTCAGAGCTGAATGAGGTAAGATCCACGCCCAGAGAACTGCACTCCAGGACTACTACCCTATGGCTGGGAACAGGCAAAAACAGCCAGAGAAGGACTCACATGGGTCCAGGACTACACAAGGACTGTAAGATGCTCAAGCACAGGCTGGGGGAAGTCATGGGGCCTGCATTCTGCCTGGTGGGTGTGACCTTCAGAGGGGCTGGGTCTAAGGGTGATGCCAAGTCCACTGGTGCCCTTGAGCTCCCTGATCCCCTAAATCCAGCGGAGATGAGTGGTTAGATTCACTAGGTTGCCTAAGTATCTAAACTAAATTGCCAAATCTCTTTGCTTTGGTTTAGGGTGGCTCAAGTTGTTGATTCCCAGTCTGCATTTACAATGATTTTGTTGGTGCCTCTACTACTACAGTCAAGGTATCACTATGAGTTCTAGGCCAACCTGGACTACATAGTGAGACCCTATCTCTAAGAAGGGGAGGGGAAAGGGAGGGGAAGAGAGGAGGGGAGGGGGAAGGGGGAGGGAAGGGGGAAGGGGAAGGAGGGAGGGAGGCAATTAGGAAAGAGACACCAAACTAACACTCCAAAAATATATCCAGTTCATACTTCCATAAAATTTTATAAATTTGGTCATGACACCATGACCATGATCAAAAGGGTCTATTCCCATTATCTGTGTTTCCCCCCATCTCTTCATAATTAACCCCATAGTCACTGTTTTCTACACCTACAGATTTGTCTTATTCAGAATATCATCAAAGGAGGCAAGATTCAGCATGGTTGAATAGAAAAGGAGCCATGCTGAACTAACTAAAAACACAAATAAGTAGAAGATAGAGAGGGACATGCATCCTGATGCCAAAATCAATCTAAAATAAGAGACATGTACATCAAATAACACATAGACATATAGCTATAAAATATTGTAAAGCATCCATCAGGGTTACCTGTGGGTATGCCCTTATGCCAAGTGGAAACTGCCATTCTGGAAAGTTTTCAAAAAGCTGCTGGACAGCAAATAGCGTGGTAAGCTCTAGCCACACAAGATAGATTTGGAGTGTAAGGTTTGCCTCTTTTGCCTTCTCCAGAGGACACTGCAGCCTGGTGGCATATTTCACCAGCATTCACAGAGATGAGTCACCAAAAGCTGCTCCCCTATCCAATGGGATGCCAGTTTGTTTGTTTATTTATTTATTTTGGTCATGCACCATAGCAACTAACTGGAAGCTTTAGCAAGCTAAGGGACCACAGCAGTAGTGGTGAAGGCAGTGAGTGGAACAGCATCACCCCTCCTACCCTGCTTCCAGTGGAATAAGTCAGGAACAACAGATTTAAGCAGCTTTGGGCCACAGTGGGGTAACAAGTGAGAACTCAGCACTCCCCCTCCTGCTCCCACATGAGAGATGAGGAGCAAGCACAGGCAGACTCCACTACTGCACTCCCCAGTTCATTCCCAGGGATTGAGTAGATGTCTCCACTGCTCCATTCCGCATCACATTAAACATTCTTCTCAGCTGCACATGGGATGTTCTTTAAAATAAGCCATTACTAGCCCATAGGACATGCTCAAGTAAATGCAAAACAACTGAAAGTATCCCATGTATATTATCAGATCATAGTACAATGATATTGGAAACTGTAAAAACTACATGAAATGTGGAAATTAACAACCTCCTAGACACCAATAGGTCACAGATGAAATTACACAGTTTCTACAATGAAATAATAATGCTACTACAACATACCTGGACTTACAAGATGCAATGAAATCAGTCCTGTGGGGAAAATTTATAGTGATAAACTCTCACATCAGAAAAAAACAGAGCAAACTCAAATAAATAAGCTATAGTTGAACTTCAAAATTCTAGAAAAAGGGGCCAGGAAGCTGGCTCAATAGAATAAATGCTTGCCTGGCAAGTGCAAGGGTCTGAGCTCAATCCCCAGTTCCACCAAAAAATTCTAGAAAAAGAACAAGTTAAGCCAAAAGCTCATATGAACGAAGAAATTATAAATATCAGAGCAGAAATTAGTGCAAATGAGACAAAGAAAATGTAAAGAATCAATGAATAAGTTAATTCTTCAAAAAATTAAAATCAATGAATCCCTAACCAACGTTATCAAAAAAAGGAAAGACTCAAATCTATGCAATTAAGAATGAAAAGGGTAAAATAACAATAGTAGCTACAGAAATCCAGAAGATCATCAGTATCTACTTTGAGATCCTGTGTTCTATTAAGATGGAGAGCACAAAAGGACAGATTCCTAGATATATGTGAATTACCAAAGCTTAATCAAGATATAAAAATCTAAATAATCCAGTATCAGTCAATCAAATTGAAGATGTAATTAAAAACCTACCTACCAACAAAGAGAAGTCCAAGTCCTGGTCAATTTTATATGAAATTTAGAAAATTTCTAATCTAATGCCATTAGTCTTCAAACTTTTCACAATAGCATCAAAAAAATACTTAGGAATATGAATTATTCATATTTTCAGATGAAGATTTAAAAATAACAAACAAATATATAAAAAATATTCAACATCACCAGTCATCTGAGACTTGCAAATTAAAACAAGGCTGATATTCCATCACACTTCAGAAAAGAATTGCTACTAATGCTGCATGGACTGCAGGGTAAAAAGAATCCTTCTCCACTGTTGGTGGGAGTGTAGACTGGTGCAACCACTGTGGACATCAGTGTGCAGATTTCTCAAAAAACTAGGACTACAGATTCCATTTGATCCAGCTATTTCCCTTCTTGATATCTTCCTGAAAGAACTGAAGACATCACACCACAGTGATATATGCATGCCCATGTAACAGCTAAATTGTAAACAGCCCAAATGTCCATTAAGATGCATAGATACAGATTCACTTTTCATACAATGGAGTACTGTTCTGCTCCACAGAAGAAAAAACTTGAGACATTCTTAGCTAAGTAGATACACTTTGAGAACATGCTCCTAAATGAAGTAAATTGCACACATGTGTATATATGGCATTGTGAGAAAGCAAAAATATAAGGACCAAAATATATACCAGATAGTGTAAAGCAGGAAGAGAATGTTCAAATCAGAAGGGAAACTAGGGAATAAGAGAGAGGAAGGGAAAAGAAGGAAAAACAACACTAAATGAAAACAAAGCTTCTGCAAATAAGGAAGAGAATTGAAAAAGGGGGAAGGAAATGAAAAAAAGAGTCATGATATATCTTGTACAGGAACAAATTCTCTACCTGTACAAGATAGAGATAGATGAATGTGATTATTATGTATGTCTAAGATGAATCAATAAACTTAAACAAAAGAACAGACTATCATCAAATGAAGTCATACAGTATGGAGCTGTTGAACCTGACTACCTCCCTCACATATGCAAATGAGAACTGCACATACTGTTGAGTATATTAGTAGCTAATTTCTTTTTATTGCTAAGTAGGATTGTATTACATGACTATACTACATTTTGAAGTCCAACCAGCTGGAGGACTTCAACCAGCTCAGAAGGCATTTGGGTGACTTCCAGTTTTGGAAAATTAGGAATGAAACCAAAATAAACATTCACATAGAGGTTTTGTGTGAGTTTATGCTTTTAGTCCACTTGCATAAATATTTACTAGTATATCACTTATCTTCCTAAGGAACTAGTTAAACCCCTCTCCAAGTGGCCCTAACTTTTTGGATTTCCTCAGTCATGTTTGACCTTGGGTTATTCTTAGATTCATTCACAGTTGGTATGATCAATGTTTTAAAAAATTAGAATGATTATAATTAGCATATCATATTCACTGTAATATTAAATAGTACTTTGCTAATGAGTTTGTCATTCAGATATTTTCTTGGTGCAGCATCTACTCAAAAATGTTTCCCACTTTTTAAGTACTGGGCTTTAAGAGTTCGTTGTATGATTTGGATAGAAGTCTTCTACGAAATAAATAATTTGTAAGTATTTTCTTCAGTCTACACTTATCTTATGCTCTCAATCTTTTGCACAACAAATATTTTAACTTTGATAAATTCTAATTAATTATGACTTGGTTCATGGATTATGACGAATTCAGAATCATGCAGACTTTTTGTTTTCTCCTAAAAAACTTACATTCTACTTCAAGCTGAATTTTACATAAGATGTAAAGTATATGTCTAGGTTTTTTCTTTCTTTCTTTACACATGGACAAGTTGTTCTCTAGGACTACTGGTTTAAAAGCTATATTTTCCCTTATGAACTGCTGTGGCTTAAAAATCAGTCACCATACATATGTGTATCTATTTGTGAACTCTTCCGTGTCAAATTTATTTCTATAATTCTGTTCTTTCACTGTCTTCATCAATGTTTTCCCATAATAGTCTTGCATATTTTTGTTCCATTTTGACACTAGTATATATATTTATAAAAATGCTGACTTACCAATTAATTATTCACTGTATGAAATATAATTGCTTTCTGTGTATTGACCCATGATCTGAGTAAATGTTTCATGTGCATATGAAAATGTGTATTATTCTGTTGTACATAGAATGTTCTACAGATTTTAACCAAACTGGTCAACAGTGCTGTTCAACCAATATAGTAAAAAAGTATGACCATACTTTCTCTTTCTTCTTACAATTTTACATGCATATATATGATAATATACATAACTGCTTGGAAGACAACACTATATATATTACAATAAATACTGTGAAATTCATACTACTTTAAGTGAGAATCTGTATCACTTGTAATTTTTTGTTTTAATTCTACTTTGTTCTCTCTTTAAAAAACAAAAAATAAGAAAAAAACAAGTATAAAACAATCATAAAATGCCCCAGTAAAGAAATACCATAACCTTAAAATAATGTAGCCATACAGATTTAATAAGATTCTGATCAAAACTCCAACAGTATATCTCACAGAACTAGAGAATATAATCCTAAAATTCATTTTGAACCAGAAGAGACTTAGAACAGCAAAGGCAATTCTGGGCAACAAAGACAAGGCAGGGGGTATGCCAATCCCCAACTTGAAATTATACTACAAAGCTACTATGATTAAAAACAGAATGGTACTGGCACAAAAAAAAAAAAAAAAAAAAAAAAAAAAAAAAAAAAAAAAAAAAAAAAAAAAAAAAAAAAAAAAAAAAATGCCTGGGGAGATCACAGACTCAAAGGTGCAGACACAACTCTAGACATACTTACCACCTTATCTTTGACAAAAGAGCCAAACACATTTACTGGAAGAAAGACAGCTTTTAAAATTGGTGCTGGAAAAACCAGCTTTGCACATGCCAAAGATTAAAATTGGACCCATACCTTTCACTATGTATTAAATTAAATTCAAAATGGATCAAAGATCTAAATATTACAGCATAAATATTAAATCTGCAGCAAGATAGACTAAGTAAAACTCGACACTGGTTCTATGAAAGACTTTATGAATAAAATGTTAAGCACACAGGAACTATCACAAAGAATCAACAACTTGGTTCTCATCTTACTAAAAAGCTTTTGCACAGCAAAATTAACTATCAACAGAGTGAAGAGACAATCCACAATGTGGGAAAAAATTTTACCATATGTTCCTCAGAAAAAGGATTACTATCAAGAGCATATAAGGAAATAATAATAATAATAAAAAAACCCTCAGACCCCACAAATTTCAAGACCTACTCCAAAAATGGGCATTTGAGATGAATATATACTTCTCAGATAAAGAAATATAAACACCAAAAAAAAAAGAGGAAAAAATGTTCAATATCCCTGGTCATCTAAGAGATGCAAAGCCCTGAGATTCTGTCCTACCCCCAGAAAGAATGGCTATCATCAAGAAATCAACCAATAACAAGTGCTGATAGAGCTACAGAGAAAACAGAATCCTTCTCCACTGTTGATAAGAGTATAAACTGGTGCAAACAACCACTGTGAAAGTCAGTATGGAGAATCTTCAAAAAACTAGGATTAGTTTTGACTCAGTTATTCTCCTGCTGGGTAAATTCCCAGAAAAATTAAAAACATCATACCACAGTGATATATGTGGACCTCTGCTTACAACAACACAATCTGTAATAGTTAGATCTTGTAAACAAGTGCCATCAACTGAGGACTGGATAAAGATGTAGTCTTTTTATATAATGGAGTACTACTCAGCCATAAAAAGGAAAAACTGGAGAGTTTTTTAGGTAATGGATGCAACTCAAGACCATACTTATAAATGAAATAAGGCAGATTTATTCACATGTGTAAACATCATATTGCCTCCTGAGGGTAAGATCCTGAAAGTAAGATCCAAAACGTAGAAATAGATATTGTGAAAGAAGAAGAAGCTATTCAAAGGAAAGAACAACTGGGGGGGTGGGGGGGGACACAAACACACACACATACATCATTGATAAGACAGCTATACCACTCATTTCTCTTAGTTTGTTGAAAAGGTTTGTACTACAACTGAAATATTATTTGGACAATTAAGTGCCTCTATCTTGTATACTGAGCAGCTAATTAAAAGATACCAATACACAATGTATTAACCTTGTAACTTTTCTTTATCTTTAAAATAAAATTTAAAAAACATAAGAAGTGCTGTTCAAAACTCTTATCCTTCCCGATCAGCTACTTGTGATCACTAAGAAAAGAATGCTGAATTCTCTAAACAGAACGAGCTATGACAGTGAGCTCAGTTCTACTCACCAAGCACACTTAGAGTATCATGTCTTATTGGTTAATTACCATGGTTTCCTCTTCAGGGAAGGGGACATATGGCCATATTCTGTCATCTAGTTGCTATCTCCTTAAGTTGGATAACACGCTCATCACTTTCAGTGATTCAGATAATGATGCAACAGTATTATGCTAATCTAATCCAAAGAAAAGTGAAATGCGACCCTATAAGAATGTTTTTCTAAAAAGTAGGCACTGCCACTTAAATCACAATGGTCTTTCTCTTCTGATCATTGAAATTCAAGCTTAAAGCATTTAAATTTTAGATAAGAAAGTATATTTTTCAAGTATTTTTTTCTCTAACAGTTATTTTGAGTTTTAACTTAAATACTTCAATATTTTTCCTCTACTTTCAATCAATATTTTAATGTATACTTGGAGTTTTTAACGCAACTAATTTATCAAATGTTTTGCATGGATTTTTCATTCATCAAAGATGCTCTTTTTCATTTATCAAAGCTGTCCTTTAGAATACAGCTAACCAGCTGCTTCTCTCGGAGTTCTAGTCAATAAAGACACTGAAGAAAAGCATTATCTGCCCCATGCACTGTACATCTGTGCTCTCCTCAGAAGGCAGTGATGAAGGTGCAAAGGATAATGGGGAACTAACTGACCGAACCTGAGTAACCAGCTTAGCACAGGGAGCCTTCACTGTAAACAGCTTTTCTACTTCAAGGGACTTTGTGGACCTTTCCTTGCCTCTCTTATTCAGGCTCAATTAATTCTACTTCCTTTTTTTTTTTTTTTTTTTTTTTTTTTTTTTTTTTTTTTTTTTTTTTTTTTTTTTTTTTTTTTTTTTTTTTTTTTTTTTTTCTCATTTCTTTATGTATTTAGAATAGGGTCTCATAGTGATCCTCCTGTTTTCAGCCTCCCCAGCCCTGGGATTATAGGCACGTACCACCACCCTGGGACTTGTGACTCAGTGCACCTAGGGGTGGGGCCAGCCCAGCAAATCTACTTCCTTTTAATACTGACAAAAGTATTAAGGCTCAAAAGTAGGGCTGGAGAGATAGCTCAATAGAATAAGTGCTCACCTGGCAAGTGCAAGGCCTTGAGTTCAATTCCTGGTACCACAAAAAAAAAAAAAAAAAAAAAAAAAAAAAAAAAAAAAAAAAAAAAAAAAAAAAAAAACATTCAAAAGTAGAGTGGGTTGGAGGAAAAAAGTCTTAAGTCAGAAAAGCTGCTTCAATTTCAATTTGAGATATGAGGTATGTACTCATACCCTAAGACTCTACAAAAGAGATCAGTTTTCTAATGGACTCTCCAATCTCATAGTTAAGACAATTCTAGTTAAGTTTAGTTTAACTAGAACCTGATTTCTAGTCCTCACTCTTGAACATGCTGCAAATTCACATTTGATCTACATTCACCCTAAACATCTGAAGCCAAGCACTTCAAGTTGCCTGCAAATGTTAATGTACTGGTATACCATTAACTTAAGCCAGAAACCCTAATGATCTTACATGCCTTCTGTCTTTTATCCATGCATTCTCTCTTCCTAATATCCAGCTTCCCTCAGGGCCTCTTACAAAAATTCTCTTTCCGAAACAGCTCCTGCCTCCCCAGCTGGTGATAGTCTCTCCCTCATCTGAATTCCCAAGATACTCTCTCTCCTAACACTCGGTTTATGTTTCTCTGCAAGCTGCAGTTCTGTGGTGTGTGGTATGTGGGAGCACACACCTAGTTCCTTTGGCTCAGCCTTGCCTACAGTAAGCATGGAAACGCTCTGTGAGACTCAGCCTGACTGAATTCCATCTGGACTCTGGGTGCAGAAGCAGCAGTCTTGCATGGTGATGATTTTTTCAAGATAACTGCTGAAGGATTCATAATGACTTGGTTACTTGCTATGCTAAGATTTACCTTGTTTATAAGCTAGAAGCAGAAGACCTTTAAGTTATGAGTTGAACCCAATTCAACTCAGAAGCATCTGAAACAAAAGTCTTGGCAATGTCACATTGTTTCTTTGGAAAGGTAGATTTAAAAGTATACCCTCAAATATCTGGCGTAAGTGTAAGCATTTCCTTTTTCAAACTTTTCACAAGACAGTATTTTGAAAAACTATTAGACCTAATGAACTAGCAAAAGTACAGATTAAGCATAGAATAACTGGTGCAATCACAACATTCAGCCAGGACACACTACATTACTGTCTTCTCAGGAAATAATTTCCCAAAATGAAACACGCTGCCATTAATTTTCAGCTTCATTAATAAGCTTCATTAATATATAACTCTAAAAAATTATTTTTAAAAATGTGGTCCTCAATTTACAAAGCAAAACAAATTGAAAGGGGGAGGATACAGGTTTCTGATTTTCTTTACAACTAAAACAAACAAACAAAACAACCACAAAATTGCAGACTAACAAAGAGGAGACTGGAATTTGCAGAGTCTAAACCAGCAAAATCAAAGCCTTAGCTGAATTCATCTAGAAGATGGGATGCCTACTGTGGCCTGCCCAGTAGTACACTGCACCATGCAGAAGCATTAAATAAAACAGGAGGGGCTCTATCTACCATCTTGTTATGAAGATACAGAGTCCAGCCTACCTGGCTTATCCCTTGGGGAGAGATCTTGTATGACTGCAGCTTCTGCTTCAGTAGCTCCGGATCACTGTGACGGAATGGGCACCCTGACAGCAAAAAACAAGTAGCACACTGGTTATTTACCCAGGACTCACACAATACCACACTCCAGAGACTGTCTAAACTTTCCTTAATTGTCTAACAGCTTATTAATAAAAAAGTTAATTGCCCATGGGTACAACTGCTTTCCACCCCTTATCTAAATGACAACTTAACTGTGCAGTTATCAGGGTAGCACAGGCTCAAGAGTTACATAAAATATTATAGCGTCCTGTGCCAAGATGTCCACTCACTACAACCAGGAAAAGAGCCTTGATTTGCTGCTTGCTAACAGCATAGATAATCACACAGTAGCCAGAACAGTTTACTAAAAAAGGTTTTATACAACCTCATCTTTTTTCTAGTCCACAAAATTACACAAAAGGCATATAGAAGAAGGGAAATAGATAATGTTGACAGGTACCAGCCCAAGTATAAACTGATAAATTATCATGGCTCTGATTCAACATGGCTGAATCCTCAAAATAATAGCTTACCTTCCAACAACCACTTCCTCTTCCTTACCCACTCCAGCCCTGGATACAATTTCCTTTTACCTTTCCTCCAATCAGCTCCTTGTGTGTCACTGAACCAGCCCCTCAGACTCTGTCCCTAGCCAAAAGTCTGTAAGTCTTATCCTCCCTGTCTCAAGTCAGAGGTTCTCCCCAACTCCCTCCCATGGATCCTCCCCAAGTTCCTAGAGTTAATAAAGCACCTCCCCATTTCTGCCTCTCTGCCATGCCACTACAGAAAAATGTAACAAATGTAATAACAAAGTGTAAAAATTCTGAGAAATATAAAAATCTTTAATCATTATCAGACATAAAATCTTTATACGAGACCCATATTAGCTACCTCATGATTCTGCTATATAAAAATCCCTTAGAAAGGCAGATTCCTTGGCAAATCACTGGGTCCCCCTTCTGTCCCTCTCTCAGATAGATTCTCTTTCCCCCAATAAATAAATTCTGCTCTTAACCTCCATTGTTCCTAAAATTCATTTGTTGGTTTTAGAGAACATAAACTCATTCCAGGTTGGGAGTTTTATTCCACTGACATAAATAACCCTTCCTGCAAAAGTAGCTTCACACAGCTTCATGCTAACCACCTTTTCATTTCCTCATTGGGCTCTGCAGCATCTCATCTCATTGCAAGGGAGACATGGAGCAGTAAGATACTCAATAGCTGTTCTACAATCCACTGCTTTAAATGTTCTTATTATTCATTACTTGCCATTACAGGTATTTATATGAAAAACAGTACAGAGAGGCTATAGCAGCATCTCCACTTTCAGGTATTCACTGGGAGTCTTGGAATTCAGTCCCTGAAAATAAGGCTTCCCCACTGTGGCTCCTGACAGGTTTAAAATAAAACAAAACAAATGCAGTAGAATGTACAGCAATGAACAAGATATGATTTAACAAGAATAAAAAATACAAAGACATATTTATGCTAATAAGAGCAACCAAATAACTGATAGATGATAAGACCTCAGAATTCACGGGAAGAACTGCTGGGATGTCATTTCCCCAGGAGCCCAGTTCTGAGTTATCTTCTTGATCAGACTTGCTATGCTAATAAAAGCTTCCAGTTTATGGGCAGAAGTATCTGGATTAATGGCTTTCTCATATTACAAGACAGGGCCTGGGATATAGCTCAGCAGAGCAAGTGCCTTTCAATCTCCCACACTGAAAGAAAAGAAAAGAAAAGAAAAGAAAAGAAAAGAAAAGAAAAGAAAAGAAAAGAAAAGAAAAGAAAAGAAAAGAAAAGAAAAGAAAAGAAAGAAGGAAAGAAAGAAAGAAAGAAAATTTACAAGACCAAAAAAAAAAAATCACCTAGGGGAAAATGTCTGAGGGTGGAACCTAAGCAATCTGCACATCTAAAGGTCTCTGCTTGTCCTTATCACTAGTTCTAGACATAAAGAGCAGCCTCTAAAAAGTGTGTGATTATTTCATCTTTTGACAAACTAAAATGAAATCTTTTAAAAATTGTGTTTCAATTAAGATTCTTAAAACAAAAGTTTAACATGTACTGCTGTGAGTTTTGGCAATCTAGAACATTTACTATTAAATCTTCCATGATGATTTAGATAAAAGCTTTTCAAGGTATGCTTAGAGAGCTGCTTTAGGGAAAAAAAGGCCATGTTGAACTCAGAAATCTACAGAAAATAGCTTCAAAACTCAGATAACCTGATGTTGCATATCTTGGCTGGTTAATCAGATGACAGCAATGACAATTAAAAACACTTCCTCTGAATCTACCATTTCCAAATTAAGAGTTTTCCAACTTTAAAATGCTCTGAAACACTTATATCAGTTTCCTTAGACAGAACATAAGAAAAAAAAGAAACAGAAGGGGGTACACTGTGAACCAAAAAGCCTGGCCTAGCACAAACTGAAGTGCACCTCAGTGAATTGCTCTTGTCTGACCTAGCTCAGCAATAAGACAAATAACTGTTAGAGAAATGGAGCTCTAGCATGACACTGACAACACTGATGACTGACAGAAACTATGAACAAGATCCTGCCAGTAATACTAAAAGCATCTGGTGTGTGGGGCTTCTGTGTTTCACCAGAATTTCCAAGGAAGCACTTACCATGGTAATCCCCTTGGCCTGGTGGATTGGTTAAAATAATCTTCATGCAGCTGTATGGTGTATAGTCTGTCCTCTTGCCTTCCTTTCCAAAGCTGTGGCGGATATTATAAGAGTAACTTTTATCAAACTGATGGAGGGACAAAAGAAAAAAAGACAAAAAGAAGAAATAAAGACAGTTAATACTTTGCTAGTGATGTCAGCAACACTGTTTCACTGTGCCGAGTACTGTTTACTACAATAAATTCAGTGTTTATAGGCAGATCCACACAAATACATGACCTGGGTGCTTTATGATACAAACAATTTCCTTTTTTAAAAAATAAATAAAACTTGTAGGAAACAAGGTTCTCGTGTAGAAGACAATTAGTGTTATTTACAATAGTTTCTCAGTATCATTGGTGAACTGGTTCCATGACCCCCAGCAGGTACCAAAATCTCTCGATGCTCATTTCTTACATAAAGAGTGTGATATTTACATATAGTCTGTCATCACCACGACTGTACACTTTAAATCATTCCAAGGTTACTTATAGTAGTCAGTATAGTACAACTATAATTATATAGCTGTTATACTGAAACATTTAAGAATAATGACAAAGAAAAAGGTCTGCGCAGATTTAGTACAAATGCAACTTTTTTCTAGTATGTTCAATCCAAGGTTGGTTGAATCCATAGTTATGAAATCCAGATATGGAGACCAAACTGTATATGTTTAAAACTAATCCTTTCCAGAGAGGAACAACCAATTCGTCTTTCTGTAGTTTGATGCCAGACTACATGCAAATCAGTTTAACTTTTTCTCTGATTTAACCTCCTCTCTGTCCTACTTTCCCTAGTTGTCCCTGTGGTTCCTGCCTCCTATCCATATTCCACTTCTGAAACACCTCTTAAGATAATTAATGCTTTCCTCTGCACTTCCACCAAAAAGTCAAGCAGTCAGCAAATGCTTGATGAATGAACTACTGCAAATGCCTCCTACCTGGAGTCCCTGCCTCCAAGTTCTCAAGTAAGCTAATGGCACAGAGGGACTTTGAAATGAAGGAGATAAGAGAAAAAAGCAACTAACATTTATTGAAAGGCAATTAGGTACCACCAGGCATTTTTCTAGGTGCTCTGAAAAATGTAATCCCATTTAATCATTTAAATCATCACAATTCCCCTATACATGAGAAAGCTCAAGTTCAAAGAAATGAAAATGAGGTGACATAATACAGCTATTAAATAAATGGCAGAGTTGAAAATCATGAGCAGGTAAGTCTGATTCCAAAGCCCATGTTCTTTCTACAATACTGCCCTTTCTCAACAATAACATACTTAAAAATCATAGTCTCCAATTAAATCCCTTTAAGATATAACTTGCTTCTTTCAGGAAAACACTTCATCATAGCCTAAAGTCAGAAGTAATCTCTCCCTTCAACCTCAACAGCATACTACTTATGTGTACTGTATCGGTCTAAAAGATTATTTCCACTATGCCTTCGATTTTTATGAGACTTAACTGTATTTGTCTTATGACACATTCTCTTCTATTTTCTATATATCACCTAAAGGTGATTCGCTCCTCCTGGACCATAATCTCAAAGTAAAAATCTGTTTACAGTATTGGATCTTTATACCTAGCATTTAAGGAAAAAAAAAAAAAAGGAACAAATTGAATATGGAAGACTCCTTGTCTACTATAGCATTTGAAAGATTACTGATTATTCCATTATTCTGCTTCCAATAAATGTTTTCCAGTATCTGATGGTTGGTGATTTTCTAATTCCACTATTAGTGGCACCAATACCCCTTTGGTAAACCAAAGGTAGACAAAATACCTTTGACAAGATATCTGACAGGAATCATTTTGCAAGATGCTGTAAAAATGTAATGGCATTGAACCATTTAGAGCACAGACTTAGGGAAAAAGCAACCACATTAGGAAGGAGGTGGGAATTCGGTACCGTATGCCAAGTAATTAGGCAAGAACAGTAACAGCTGAGTCGTAAACTGCAGCAAGTAAGTAGTTTAGTCAGACTCGTGTCTCCTATTCTAAGAAATACAAAGTGTAAAAGAAAAATTCTGCCATGTTTCTGTAGGAGTTCAACTATAGACTACCTGCCTTCACTACCTGGAGATCTCTCAAGGCTTTCAAAGCCAGAGTAGATGCTCAGGTTTATAGCGCACATCAAATGTTCCCTCAGATACTTGGGGCAATGTTTGCTAAATAGTAAGACACTAGAGAACCCAGCAAACAAATCATTGTCAAAGGGCAAAATCTTCAAGGTGCTGGAACTAGTAATTGGCCATCAGAGAAATGCAAATTAAAACAACACTGAGATTCCCTCTCATTCCAGCAAGAATGGCTATCATAAAGAACTCAAATAACAACAAACACTGACAAGGATATGGGAATAAAGATACCTTTCTAGATTTTTGGTGGGAACATAAACTAGTACAACCACTATGGAAATCAGTATGGAGATTCCTCAAAAAACTAAAAATAGAAAGCCCACTTGACCCAGCTATTCCCTTTCTAGATATCTTCCCAAAAGAGTCAGACATCATATTACAGTGATACACACACACTCATGTTTATAGCAGCACAATTCATAATAGTTAAGCCTCCTAAGCAGCCTTTATGTCAAACAATAGATGAACAGATAAAGGAAATGTAGTGTGTATATATACATAATTGAGTACAATGCAGCCATAAAGATGCATAAACATGCATCTGCAGGAAAATGGATGCACCTTGAGACCATAATGTTAGGTGAAATAAAGACACATGAGTTTAAATATACATGGCTTCTCTTATTTGAGCTCCACAAATAAAGAGCAAATTAAAAGGGACACAATGCAGGGGGGCTCCTAGGATTTGTTGGTTTATTAACCAAAACACTGTGATTTTATTTTTGTATTTTGTGATGTTTATACTATCTGACAGCTCTTTTTTTTCTTGAACCAGAGATCAAACTCAGGGCCTTGCTCTTGTCACTGAGCTATCTCCTCAGCACCTGCCAGCTTTTTAAAAGTGTATAAGCTTCAGACTTTATAAGCTTCAGACTTTACTAACCATGATTCTTACTCTATTCATGATAATATCACTTTGTGTTTTGTCAACTAATTAAACCTTTGGCTATATGAAAAAAAGAAAGTTTAGGCTGGGGAGAGAGCTCAGCAGTCTAAGCACCTGCCTGGCAAGCTCAAGTACACGGGTTCAACTGCCAGTATCGCATGCCATGCCAGCCCTGGAACCCTGGAAGCGCTGTGCCAGCCATCGAAACCGGGCATGGTGGCACATGCCTGTAATCCCAGCACGGGGAGGCTGAAACAGAAAGATCACTACAAGTCTGAGCTTGTAGTGTAGTAAGATCCTGCACCAAACAAACAAACAAATAAATAAGATTTTTGAAAAGTTTAAAATATCCAAAGAAATTAAGAATCAAAGTTTACCCCCCCAAAAGTGTGATCTCACTCTTCACTTTTCTTAACTGGTACCCTACCACAGAGGCTTGTTTCTTAGTGATTTTCATCCACTGATGCCCTCTGCTCTATATTTGGAATTGAGCCCAGTTCTATACTAGGAGCTCTACTACTCCCCATTCCACTAACTCCTGAATAAGCACTTCACTACTTCCACTTCTACTATTTTAACTAATGTGCAACTGCTTTCTCCTTATTAGTTTTTGGTGCCATAACTCAGCTCTGTACCATCAGACTTAACCATCAGTCACTAAACTGAAAGGACATCTCTATCTCTAGCCCTTTTGGTGTGTCACCTAAGTATCTACAGAAGCATGGTGAGGACAGATTTTGATAATTAAGAGTCTGAGTACAGAGCTGCTAAATTTCAATGCAGTCAAGTTTCAATCACTCATCATAAACTGAAAAAGAATTTACCATACCCAGCCTAAACTTCCCAGCTTGGCAAATGGGACACTGCACAGTCAGAAGTTTGTTAACCCTCATGATCCTACACATCAGCGGCTCTGCCCATTGTCTCCAGAAGGCTGCTACTGCATGCTGATCACTTTTATACCATCTGAGGCCAAACATTTCTACATTGGACCACCACAAGTAAAGAACTGCCTCCTTTTGGCTGAGGCTGGATGAGTCCCCTAGACTGCTGTTTCCAAAAAGAAGTCACTCCCTGGAAGTGGCCTACAGTGGGGGATATTTTCCTGGTTCTCTGTTTCAAGTCAGGATCCACTTCCTGACTCCCCTACTGAAAATCCTTTTCTCTGGTCTATTTCATCTTGCTCTTCAGTCAGATGAAACCCCTTTTCTCACACCTCTGCTGACTGTACGCTTTCTCACCGCAGTCCTTACACTGTCAACAAAATTTTACTAAAAACTCCCTTTGGCTATTATTGTCCCTTTGAGACTCCTGTAACACCCCCCCAATTAGCCCACATAAAGGAAGTTCCAGCAAAAAGGGACATATGTTTCAGGTACACAGAGGTCTGTCCATTTTACTTGGTAAGAAGAAGCTGAAAGTGGCTAAATAATTTAAAATTCACTCAACTTACAGAGGCTATTAATGTCTTCTAAAAAATCTTTTGGACCCAGCAAACCTTCTAGAGCTTTCTTCTATACCTCCATATTCCTTTCCAGGTCTCACAACGCAGAGCTCCATGTGAGACCATCAGAAAAAGTAATTTTCAATTGACAGGGTTCTTCTGACTCCAGAAAAGGGGAAGCTTTATTCAACAATTTAGAGGTATTCTAGGAAGATACTCTCTAGGAATTCCCAAGTTGTATCAACTTATCCTCCTATTATTGTACCTGGAGATGGCTTCATTTGAAAAAAAAAAAAAAAGAATGCCATTCCTGAAATCTTTCTTGGGTCTCCAACTATCCTTGTCCCACTGAAGAATCAGGGCAGAGAAAAATTACTAGAAGCTGTCTCTCAGATTTACCCCACCCAAATGGATTGATCATGAACCCACAAATATAAACATCAAAAAGGTACAAAAGAGATCTGATCCAAGGAGACACCATTTGGGCTAGGGCTGATGTATCCAACAGCCTCTGCTTTGCCCACACAGTCTCTAGTCTCTCTAAACAGTCTCACACATGGCAGAAAAATAATATTAATTGATAAAATGGTTAGATGTCTGAGCTCCAGCACTATGGATACAGAATTGATTTTAAACCTGGAAAATATACACTATATGCTTATGATATGAGGATTAACAGAAAAACTTAATCCAGAGTAAGCTCCACAATGAAGTGTGCACTGAGGGAAGTGGGCCCTGACGTGCCAACCTTAAAATGGGAAGACAAAGCCTGGGTTCTCTGCTGCCTAGGGTGTTGCTGACTCTTCTCTGGGAAGTAAATGTCCGGGGCCCTCAGAGCACCACTAAGTTCATAAGGAAAAGGCCCAAGCAGCTCAAAATGTTTGCATGCTTCCAACTGGTAATGGGCAATATGTTCTCCTTCACTCCTCTTCCTCAGTCGCCAACATTTGCCAGAAACAAATTTCCTTAGTTTATCATGATTTGTATCGGTTTCACTCTCTATTTCCATATTTCCTCTGAAAGCTCCATATAATTTACTTTTCAGTCCCCAACTCCATCCAGTAAACCTCTTAGGAAGTATCTCAGGCACAGAAATGGAAATATATTCAGGATGGTCTTTAGAGGTCCCTGATTCCTCCTCTTCACAACTGTGTCTCTTAATAGTTTGTCTGATATCCCCTAAGGCGGATGGGATCCTTTGCTCCTTTTAACATATCATCTATTTAATTATGAGTTTAAATCAACCTTTGGAATTTCCTCTTCATTGTGGGCAAACTAGATACATGGAATATGGAGACAACACATACTAGAAGCAGATCTTTCATGCCCTTCCCTAGTTTTCCCCCAAATCAATTCAGACCAGTACTCAAGAGCCTCCCAATCATCAGGGATTACAGGTGTGGTCTCAGTTCAGCCCACACAACATGCCTATCTGGCCATTGCAAAACCAAGTAGGAAAGGATACTCAAGATTATAGAGTGAAAATTACCAAACTGAATTTCCCTTATACAGTCTTGTCTGCTACCTCTTAGCATGCAAGATAATCTAGTTATCAATATGCGTGTATGTATATGTTTTTTAACTATTCCCTTTTATAAAGAATCCCAGTACTTTCTGCCTTTATCTGGGAAAATCAGGAATCTACCTACATTGCTATGCCCCAGGGTGCTTCATATCTGTGGGCACCCTAAATTAAGAGGCCCAAGAGCCCCACTTTAGTTGTAATAGTGCCCTCATGTGTTCTGACAGAAAAGACCATTCTTTTGGATAGTGAGTACCTTCTTAAAGTATTAAGAAGAAAGGTACATGAGGTGTCAAGAGACAAAATTTAGGGCCGACCAAATAGCTCAGCAGATTAAAGTGCCTGCTTGCAGGGGCTGGGGGTTCAATCCCCAGGCCTACTGTGCTGGCCCCACCCCCAGGGAGCAGCAAGACAGAGATTGAGATTGGGTATGGTGGTGCACACCGTAATCCCAGCACTTGGGAGGCTGTAAACAGGAGAGTCACTACAAGCCCAATCTAGTAGTGAGACCTTGAACACCCTGAAGACCCTTCCCTAAAATATGGGGGGGCACAAAATTTAAGAGCTCACTGTGTGTGTGTGGTATCTGGTTCATGGTATTTCAGTTGAAGGTAAAACAATCTTCAAAGACCCAGCTCTTCTAACATTTTCCTCTTCTTGAAACAAAATGGTAACTGACAAGTTTTTGGATTTGCTAGGCTGTGACGCCTTTCCCCAACTGCTTCTCCTCTCTGTACCATGATGGGCAAGTCGTCCTCACACTCAGGAGTGTGGGATCCACTGTGCAAACATGGTTCCAAGCACTCATGCTTCAACTTCTCTGTGAAATCTCTTTCCCTTTATTTTAATGGACCTATGAGCTCCTGCCTTTTCAAAGAGAGGAAAATTATGATTTTAAAAAATTAAAGAATTTTAAACTTATTTAACTTCTGCTAAATTAGTTTCATTTTAGTTTTTGTTTTTCTAGATTTATTTTCTATCCATTTTCCCCACAGCTTTTGCTTTCCTAGTTTTCCTTATCTGGATACTTTAACACATAGAAAATATTTTCTAGAATTTACCATTACAATAAAATTTTTGTAATTTACTTCAATTATTAGAAAGATGCTCATAAGCACTACTGATATGACTCAGGACATGCTACCCCACAACATAGCACTTTAGCATTTGAAGAAAGTCACAAGCCGGAACTCTTATCATCTCCTCACCTTCTCTGAAACAGCCACAGATCTAGGACTTCTCTGAATGTACTCAAGAGATGCCACCATAAATGCCCAACCCTTTATCTGGAGGAAAGGATATGCCTAAGATAGACAGGCAGAGGAGCCACAGAGATGGCTCAGTGGTCTAAGCGCCTGCTTAGGCAAGCACAAAGACGGGAGTTCAATCGCTGGCATCACATGCTGTGCCAGCCCTGCCCAGGGCGCACTGAGAAGGGAACCAAAACCAGGCATGATGAAGCACATTGTGTAATCCCAGAGCTAGGGAGGCTGAAACAGAAGGATCACTAGGAGTCCAAGCTGCTTATTGATACCTTGTACCAAATACATTTTTAAAAAAGATACATTAGGCAGGGTGGAAACAGAACACAGGCCTTGCTGAGTCCCCCTTCTTCTTGTTTCCTACCTTTTTAGATTATAGTCCCTTCACCAATTGCCCTCCCTAAGAGCAGTTGCTCTCTATCAGACCCAGATGAAGAAATACAGATTTCCCAGCTTCTGTTTTCATTTACTTACGAAGGCTCCCATGTCATACAAATCTTGTATTAAATAAATCTGTATTTTTTTTCTTGCTAATCCATCTTATGTTATAGGCTCTCAGCCATAATCTAGTAATTGGTTAAAAAAATATTTCTCCCATATATTACTTATAACTTAATAAAAACTCTAAGGTTTTTGAAGTTACCAAGATAACTGCATAATAAAATATTTGTATCTGACAAATGTTCAGTGTGGGATATTTACATGAAACATTAAAATATTTACATATATTAATGTTTCAGTGATACATTTCTAAGTACATAATGTTCACAATTGTCTTATACTCCTAGCCCTAAACCTTTTATCACAACTAAAAGTATACCAGTTTGTCCAGCTGAATGCTCTTCTCCTTGTGCTACATTTTGTATGATACACTTCAGTTTTCTTTTTTGTTCTACATGCAGTATCTGTACATTCCCCATTCTCCCACCATCTTCATCAATCTCTTTGCAATCTTTCTACATTAGGGCATTACAACAAAATGAAACAACTCCCCACCCAAACACAGCCATCGGGTAATTGGTTACCTATTACTACCCTCTAGTGGTTACTCACAACATATAAAATAACATTTTAAAATATAATAAAGACAAGATCTTTTTCTGCAAAGCAAGTTTGGGCCAAGTAAAATAGGAAACCAGGCGCACCCTAAGGTGTGAGTGCCACCATGTAAGAGTGGACAAAAAGATAAAATTCCCGGCACACTTTTATTTCCATCATAAGTATAAAGTTACTTCCAAAAATAACTAAAGGTGAACTACTAAGAGGATTTATTTCCCAAAAGTCACAACAACATACAGAGGTATTTCACTTATTAGGTTACATTATCTTCTATTCATCTAAGCCTGGTAACATAATAGATGACCAAAGGGAAAAAAAAAAAAATACATGGTTAAAAAACAGCCATAAATAAAAGGATATATTATGGTCTGAAATGAGATAAAGTTTTATACGGAGACAAGGCAGATTGTTCCTATGCAATTTCAAGGACAGAGCAGATGGACACAGAGGTGCAGCCTTCTTTCTAGGTCATTCTGGAGGTCAGAAGCTGACAGTTCATCCCCGCTAGAGCCTAATTCCTCAGGCTACTTCAGAGCCATTCAGGGTGCATGATTACTAGAACAGTCCAGTGACTGACAGCTCCCTAATCCCAGCAGCCTAGATACGATATAAAAGGGGCAGAAAGGTGCTGTCAAGGTCCCTTGCTGCATCTGCTGTCTTCTGAGGCCATGAACTGTTCTCTACCATGCCACCCTGCCGTGGGGCCAGCCATTTGCAGACTGAAAACTCCACAAACTGAGTAAAATCAACCCTTCCTCCAACACTAAAAGGCTGGGGACTGAGCCAAAGAGATACCAACATTCTACGCTTAATTAAGTCAGAAGGTAGGATCTTGGGACAGACACAAACAAGAACCTCCTATACACAGAAGACACCCTTAAAGAACAGATGTTTCCTAGTAAGGTCTTGATACTAGTGATACAGCAACCTACTACAGAAAATCACAAGGATAAACACAGAAAATAAAATATAAAAATTATTTTGAAATAAAAAATGACAAGACAGAAAAGCAAAATATAATCTCAGACCTCTAGCTCACCAGAACAAGTCCTAGAGATGATCAACACAGAAAAAATGAAAGACACACACCTGAAATTTTTGAAATGATTGCAGCCAAAGTAAACAAAAATGAGGCTACTGAGGAAATCAGATCAGAAATATTCTCTCAGGTAAAAAAAAAAAAAAAAGAGAGAGACAACTATAATGAAGGAATTGCCCAGCATATCTAGAGTAGACAGATTAAAAGAGAGAGAGCAGAGGAAAATGATGGAAACCATGAATGAATAAGATAGGAAATAAGTACAATTCATGAAACAAATTCAAATAAATATCCAAGAAATTAAAAATTCCATTGAAGGTGGGAAAAACTGCATGAATGAAACTGGGACAGGATAATAAGCTAGAGATCAGGAAAGGAAAGATCTTTTAAAAATAACAAAAGACCAGGAAATAACAATTTAACAACTACAAGACAATGCAAAGAAAAATGTAAGACTGATAGGTATCAATGAAAAAGTAGGACTCAACACAAATGACATTAAAAAGACTATCTGCACAAGTAATAGCAGAAAATTTCCCAAGCATCAAGACAGACTCTGATATACAGAGAGTATGGCTTATAGAACTCCAAATAGCCATAACCAAATAATAATTAAAAAATCTATAGCCAAACACACAGTAAACAAGATCCCAGAAATTCAGTACGAAACAATATTAAAAGCTGTTCAAGAAAAGAAACACCTATAAAGGAAAGCCCATACAAACACAGCATATTTAACACAAACCCTAAGTCAGCAAGAGCTTGGAATGAAGAATTTCAAATCCTGAAAAAAAAAACAATTTCCAACATGACTGATGTACCTTGCAAAATTATCTTTCAAAATTAATAGAGAAATAAGATACTTCCATAACAAAGAACAACTAAAGAAATTCATAACCAACCTAGAGAACCCACAGAGTTCTAAAATATATCTGAGAGATACAAATGACCACAATTCCAAGAGCAACATCAGAAACAAACCACCAGGCAGAGCAAGCAGTTAAACAGAGGGGGGAAAGCAGGGAACCAACATGACAAAGGAAGGAAAATAACATGACAAAGATAAGCCAATATATTATCAGTTATAATCATCAATGCAAATAGCCTTAATTCACCAATCAAACGAAACAGACTGACAGAATGGATCAAGAAAAATAATCTAATAATAAGCTCTATACAAGAAACATATTTAACTCAAAAGGAAATTTATAGACTGAAAAATCAAAGGATGGAAAACAATACTCCATACAACAGGAACCCAGAAAAAAAGCAGTGGTAGCTATTCTGTTTGCAGACAATGTGAACTTCAAACCAAGAATGATAAAAAGAGATTTTAAAAAAGGCTCACTACATACTTTTTAGGTGAAAACTTCAAGAGGAAAAGATAACAATCATAAAATATGCACCAAATAGGAGAGCACCCATCTACATAAGACAAATAATAATAGACAGGAAAAAACAAACAAGTAATAACACAGTTGTAATGGGGGAATTTAATACCTTATTGTCAGGACTGGGGAGATAGCTCAGCAGCATAAGTGCCTGACTGACAAGCACAAGGTCCTGAATTCAATCCCTGGCACAAAAAAAAAAAAAAAAAAAAAAAAAAAAAAAAAAAAAAAAAAAAAAAAAAAAAAAAAAAGACCTCATTGTCACAAAAGAGATAGATCAACTAGACAGAAAATCGGCAAAGAAATAGCAGAACTGAATCAAACCTGTAAAAAATGGACGTAGTAGACATTTATAGTGTCCCACCCAACAATAGCAGAATACACATTCTTCTCAGTTGAACTTGGGACTTTATCTAAAATAGGCCACATGCTAACCTATAGAACATGCTTAGGTAAATGCAAACAAATTGAAATTATCCCATGCATCTGACCATAACAACAATGAAATTGGAAATTAATAACAAATGAAATTGAAGCACTCCATAAACATATAGAAATTAAATAACACCCTCAAAAACAGTCACTGGGTCTCAGATAAACTCAAAGAAGAAATTAAACAATATCTATATATTAGGATAAGAAGGAGTCAAACTAAAGATGTGCAGAATTACCTGTAGGGCATGTGGGACTAAGGATAGAAAAACAGAACTGCAACAGCAGAGGGAGTCACCAGGAACACCTGGAACTCCACAAGGCCATCCTGTTTTTGTGTCCTTGTTCCCAGGTGCCTAACAGCTACATATCAGGTATAGCTTAAATATAAATCTTAGGCACACAGGATAAGGTTTTGTTAATCAAAAGTAATCTAAAGGCTAAGACTCAACAGATAAAAATAAAGACCGAAGAAGAGATTGCAACAGCCTTTTGCTCTAGCCCTCCCTTTGCTTGCATTGAGTGTCAGTGTGTCTGTTTGCGGCCAGTGCCCTTGAGTCTCTCCCTACATCTATAGTGAAACAGAAATGCAACTACAGGAAATGGGGAGATAGCTCAGTAGAATAAGCACTTGCCTGCTAAGCGCAAGGGCCTAAATTTAATCCTCAATTCCACTAAAAAAAAAAAAAAAAACTACTACGGCCAGCCAAATAGCTCATCAAATTAAAGTACCTGCAAGGAGGTGCAGAGGCCAGGAGTTCAATCCCCAGGGCCTGCCATGCTGGCCCTGCCCCCAGGGCTCACTGAGATGGCTATTGAGACTGGGTATAGTGGCACATGCCTGTAATCCCAGCACTTGGAAAGCTGTAAACAGGAGAATCACCACCAGTTCAATGTAGTAATGAGAACCTGAATACCCTGTAGACCATTCCCTAAAAATACACACACACACACACACACAAATGCAGCTACAACATACCAACATATGTGGGGTGCAGTTCTCAGAGAAAAATTGATAACACTGACATTTCACATCAGGAAAATAGAACAAGCACAAATAACACAATGCTGTATCTCAAACTTCTAGAAAAAGTAGAGCAAGTCAAGCCCAAGCATAAACAAGGGAAGAAATTATAAAGATAAGGGCAGAAATTAATGCAATTGAGACAAAGAAAATAATACAGAAAATTACTGAGTTGAAAATTTGGTTGTTTGAAAGAATAAATAAAATTGATAACCTTATCAAAAATAGGAAACAAAAAACACAAATTCATGCAATGAGGAATGAAAAGGGTAAAATACAAATACTATGGCAATTCACTACAAATACTATGGCAATTCAGCAGGTCATCAAAATGTGCTTCTGAAATCTTTTCTGGCAGAGGATAGAAAACAAAAGAAATGGACAGATTCCTAGAAACATATGAATTACCAAAGTACAATAAAGAAGACATAAAAATTCTGAATAATGCAATATCACATAATGAAATTGATAGTATATTTAAAATCTTACCAAAAAGAAAAGCCCAGGTATTGATGGGCTAAAAAAACATAGAGAAGGCTTAATGCCAACATTCCTCAAACTCTTCATGAAATTGCAAAGGAAGCAAAACTTCCTCACTCATTCCCAGAGGGAAGTATTACCTTGATTCCAAACCCAGAGGAATTTTGGCAACATAAAAACAAACAAACAAAAAAACCCACTAAGCCAGAGGAAGACCCAAACAAAAAGATTCATTAGAATCTAATGAATATAATGCAAGAAATAAAATTCTAGCAAACAAATGTAGCAAATCATCAAGATTACACCACCAAGCGGGATTGATCCCAGGAAGGCAAAAACAGTTCAACATATGTAAATCAATAGAGCTAATATATCATATCAACAGGGGCAAAAACCCAAACCACAGGATCATCTCAATAGATACAGAAAAAGCTTTGCTTTTTGTTTTTTAAATGTATTTATTTCAGGGTCTCACTACACAGCTCGGACTTGTACGGATCCTCCTGTTTTTCAGCCTCCCCAGCACTGGGATTACAGGGGGTGTGCCACCATGCCCAAACTCTGTCGCCAGTGGCTGCACTTGCCTAAGTAGGTGTTTAGTCTGTTGAGGTATCTTGAAAAAAACTTTGATTAAAAAAAAAACTTTTGATAAAGTCCAACACTCATTCATGATTAAAAAAAAACCTATAGAAATTGGAATTGCTCTTTACCTCAATCTGATAAAAGCCATCTATGACAAACCAACAGCCAATATTATACCAAAATGGTGAAAAACTGAAAGCCTTCACATTAAAATCAGGAATAAGAGAAGATGTCTACTATCACCACTCCTATATAGTTTTGGAAATATTAGCCAGAGCAATTAGACAAGAGAGAGAAAAAAAAAAATAAGGATAGGAAAGGAAAAGGTTAAGTTATTTTTTTGTAGATGACATGATACTGTACATAAAAGACCTCAAAAATTCCACCAAAAGACATAGATGTAATGACAAAATTCAGTAGTGCAGCTGGATATAAAGTTAACACTCAAAAATAGCATTCCTGATAAATTAGGGAAACAACACCCTTCAAAATAGCATGAAAAAACTGAAGTACTGAAGAATCAATCCAACAAAGGAAGTATAAGACTATACTCTGAAAATTAAAATACTCTGAAAAAGGACATTGAAGAGGATTTCAGAAAATGAATACACTGCTTTTGTACATCAATAGGAAAAACCAAGTTGTGAAAATTGCCATGTTCCTAAAACTGATACACAGATTTAATGAAATCTCAATCAAAATGCCATTAACACACTTCACTCATATATAGAAAACATTCTTGCAATTCATTTGGATACAGAAGAGACTTACAATAGCAAAGGCAATCCTAGGCAACAAAAAGCAAGGCAGGAGGCATCACAATTCCTAACTTGCAATTATCTCCGCACAGCTATTGTGATAAAATCATCACGGTACTGGCAAAAGCAGACCTGAGCAACAGTAGACAGATTAGAAGATGCAGACACAACCACAACTACATTCAGTCACTTTATCTTTGACAAAAGGCCAAACCTATTCATTGGAGAGAGATAACCTCTTTAGTAAACAATATGGGAAAAACTGGCTTCGTACATGCCAAAGACTAAAACTAGACCAATGTCTATTACCATGCACTAAACTAAAGGTAAAATAGATCAAAGCTCTAAACATTAAAAGAGAAACACAATCTACTGGAAAAGAAAATACACAGAAATCTTAGGGATAGGCAAAGAGGTCATAAACAAAACCCAAATGGCACAGAAAATACTTAAAAGAATCAACAACTAGTACCTCATCTTACTAAAAAAAAAAAAATTGCACATTATGAAAAATCACCAACACAGTAAAAAGACAACCAAAAGAGTAGAAAGAATTTTACCAACTATCCCTTAGGCAAAAAAATTTATATCTAGTACATATAAAGAACTAAAAATAATAAAAAAATTATTCCCCACCAAAGTCAAATGCCCAATCCAAAAATGGGCATCTGAGATGAACACATACTTCTCAGATGAAGAAATACAAATAGCAAATAAAAATATGTTCAACATCACTGGGCATTTGAGAAATGCAAATTAAAACAACACTTAGATTCCATCTCACTTCAGAAAGAATGGCTATCAAGAAGTCAACTACAAATGCTGGAGTAATTGTTGGGAAAAACAAACCCTTCTCCACCGTTGGTGGGAATGTAAACTGGTACAACTGATTTGTGGAAATCAGTGTGGAGATTTCTCAAAAAGCTATTATTAGTGGCCCCACTTTACACAACTATTCCCCTGCTGAGTAGTTCCCAGAAGAATTAAAAGAACCATACCAAAGAGATACATGTGCACCCACATTTGTACCAACGTAATTGGTAAAAGCTAAATCCTGAAAACAACCTAAAGGCTTACCAAGTGGGGAATGTATAAGAAAGATGTGGTCTTTTTAGATAATTGAGTACTACTCAGCTATAAAGAAAGATAAACTCAAGGATGCAACTTGAGAACAAATTCAAAAGTAAAACAAATCAGAGTTACATGAGCAAACATCATATTGTCTCCTTAGTGTAAGAAACTGAAAGAGTAAATGAGACTGAAAATGTACAATAGATAATATGAAATGAGAAGAAATTGGTCAAAAGGAAAAGAACAACTGGGATGGGGAAAGGAGAAAAGAAGGAAGGGAAAAGTAAAATATACAGTCGTGTTTAGCAGCCTTGCAGGTTCTGTTTTAAAAATGCCTGACCACATTTTTAAATTGAGAAGATAAAAATCACCATTTGACGTTACAGAAGTTACTGCCTTATTTACTGAATCCATAACAGATGAAAGGAGGTAAGGGTGGGGGTGTGTTCCTATTTTGGTCCTATTGTTTACTTATAAGGCTGGTAAAATACAAGGGATGATCAAAATATACAGTATACACCAGACACATTGCCATTAATCCCCTCACTTCAAACCCTCTTACCTCATTTCGCCACTTTCTGAAGCAGTAATGGAATCCTTCTTTATAACTGGCTTCATGAAATGTGATTAGAAATATGATGAATGCTGCTGTAGAGGGTCACCCAATCTTGTAAAAAACACTACAGTGTTTCCTCATCCACCTTTTCACGTCTGGCACCATGTGGCCTCTCTGGCTCTCCCCCAAAGTCAAAGTGACCATGAAAGGTAAATGTTTTGTATTCAGGACATTGAGGCAACCATGATACTGCAACTAGTGACACTCATAAACAAGGCCTTCCAGAACTAGTCTAGAAGGTGGCAAAAAAGACAAGAGCATTTGAAGCAAGGGAGGGTATTTTTAGGAGAATTAACAACATGTTTTACTGTATTTTTTTTTTTTAAATTAAACATTTTGGGGCCAGGGAAATGGCTCAGCAGAATAAGTGCTTCCCTGGCAAGCACAACAGCCTGAGTTCAATCCCTGGTTCCACAAATTAATTAATTAATTAATAATAAACATTTGATATGTTTTTCAACCACACAATAATATATGGGTGTGTTTTTTATCCACCAAGAGCTTAGTCTGGGACACATCACATCTGAAAAGCTGTCCTAAGAAAAATGGGCAGAGAAGAGTGAAAGAAGAACCAGAAGCTAGTCCTTGTTCCTTTCCAGACCTCTACGGTCACTGTCTCCCTCTCTCCCTTTCCTGCCTGGTATATCACAAGCACTAACATTTACTATTGCTGGTAATGATGACAAAAAAGACCTTTTCCTGATATCTCCTAGAAACAGAAAATCAAAACCAGTCACTTGTCAATTATAACAAGCAGCTGATCTAAAACATATCTACAATCTCTTTGTTAGTACTACCAACAGCATTTAATAGTTAAAAATAATAAGTCTAAGTCTTCAATTTCAATTTTGTGCTGAACTTTGTCCCTATCATATATGTATGGTTGTAGGGCATGTAATTATGCTAATGTCCTCTCTCTTGTTTTTCTACGTTACATCACATTTAGAAACTTCTGGAGAAAAAGTTCAGTTGTTTAATTTCCTTGAATAATTCATCTGAATGCACTGTCATGCAAAACAACTTTTTTCATGAAACACACACACACACACACACACACACACACACACACACACACACAGAGAAAGGTAATATGGAATACTATTCCTATATAACACTTCAAGTTACCCCAGCACTACAGACAGTTCCTGTGGTGGCTACAATTTTTGGTTATTGTGTAATATTTACTAGAGATTATTTTCCATGTTGCTTTACGAAGAAAAGCTGTTCCAGAACTAAGAACTCTCATATTAATTCAAACAACCATTTACATAGTAAGATACTAAAGAATGCTTGGGAAAGCTATGCAAATCTAAGCATGGCACACTAATACCACTGCTCCTAGGATCACAAATGTATTAGCCACATCCCATGTACATTAATCTTCTTTAAAATTTAAATACTGCCTCCTTTATCTTCTATGGTGTACAAATGACTATGATCATAATGAGAAACAAGTATAGAAATACTTCAATATACAGCTCTAAAGAGTAATTTGTTGAATACTAGCAATCCCCAAATCAACTTGCATTCCAAAGAAATAAAAGCCAGGTTATCACTTTAGAAACTTAAGTAGAAGCACATGAGAATCCTTTCACCAAATACCTACATTCAGTGGCTTCTAGAAATGCAGAAAAGCTTGTTTTCTCTTACAATGCCCAACAACGGCATTTCACACAATCTGCTGCTTGGACTTGTACTATGTAAAGAATGCACGCCATCGTGGTTTACATCAGTATTTCTGAGCTGTATTAAATCCAGTCCAGGCAACATGCTGTGATGAAAGGGCCTCTCTATCCTCATATCTCTCTTCTGTATGCCCTCTATTCTTGATAATGAGGTCTTCAAAAATTACGAATTAATTCCATGGGTATGCACACAAAATCGCATACAAATGTTTAATGAATTTTCAAATCTCAATACTTACAAATTCAGAGGCTCATTATCTGTGCTCCCCCTCTGTGTAAAACTATCATGTCTCACCAATCTATAAAATTAAGCTGCTCTATTAACAGACACAGGCAAGTTTGCACCTGAACTGAGTTGATGCAATGTGAGCAACAAAGTCATCATAATGCCACTAAGGCCCATAAAAACAAAAATTATTTGTGAGGATTCCAGCAAATTTGGCACTAGCTAGTCTTTACTACCTAAGCTTACAGTCTCTAAAGATTTCAATTCATAACTATATCTCTTTAGTAGATGAGAGAAAATGGCCAATGTACACAAACTCTTAGAATCCTCAAAACAGAGCTGTTTTAATCTCTGTAGAACTAGTGAGAGGAGCTCTAGTCCCCCCCTGGTCCGGCCTGTGTGTCAGCCACTCTGTGTTAAATTCTAATTCTCTTTGTTGAACTATTTCTCTGTATTTGCTTTACCTTTTCACAAATTTGTCATATTACTTCTATTTTTGTTCTGTCTCATAATAAGCAGTGTAGGAGATCAGAGAAAAAAAACTTATTCATTATTTTATTGATAGGTAGGAATTTTTACTTTGATAATAATTTAAAGAAGATAGTCATTTTGAATTTTGCCATCCTAAAACTCAAAGACTAATGTAATAAAGTTCTGTTTTATGCAAAATCCTCTGATAGAAATAAATGACAGACATTCCCTTTTGGGAATTAAATCAGGGATAAGAAAAAAAAATGAGAAAATGTTTCTTATGTATTTCCAAATTTATACATATATTTAAATACCTTAATATAGAACAGAGGACACAGACATTTATCATTATTTTATCATTACATAAATCAAACAATTTTTCTAACAAGATTCTATGTGTAAGCTGACAATGTATATATTCTGGGAGCAAGACATTACAAAACCGACAAAAATTTGATGGTAACTTCTATTAAAAAATGTTCTTGGGCCAGCGAGATAGCTCAGGGACTAAAGCACTTGCCTAAGCAAGCTTAGGTAAGTGCAGGGGCCATGCTCAATCCCCAGCACCACACGCTTTGTCAGTCCCACGCCCGGGGTGGGCTGAGCCAGCCAGAGTCCAGCTGTAGCGGTGCTCGCTTGTAATCCCGATGCTGGGGAGGCTGAAAGCAGGGTACCACCACGAGTCCGAGCTATGTAATGAGACCCTACAACAACCAAATACATTTAAAAAGAAAATGTTCTTCACTGTTACAACCTGAATATCAAGGAACTATACAGATAGTCCTGGTATATGACATGAAAACCAACGGCTAGTGGGTATGTATCTTTCATAAGTCATGACACAGTGACCCGAAAATTCAAATTAGCACTCTGGAATTCAGTTCAGAATTTGGGACTTACTTTTTGAAAAACTTACTGTCTAACCATAATAACAACTATCACTTACTGAGTATTTGCTCTGTTCTAAGTACTGTTTCACACATATTTTTATTGTTACGGAGTTTTCATTTTTCTTCAGTCCTAACAACACTTCAAAAACAGATTTGGTTTACTTTATAAATAGAACCATGGCTCAGAGGAATAAAGCAATTTGCTTAATGAAACCTGCACAACAGACAGTAGGAAAACTGAGGTCTGTGCTCAGAGTTAAGTAACTCCAAAGCACCTGCTCCAAACATCTTAATTTGGAAACAAAATATGTTACATACCTGGTATTTTAAGTGTAAGCATCATGTGACAATATTTTCAAAGGATGTTCACTCTTCCTACTTACAAGATCAAAAACTAGACATCTTAGTCACATTTTTCTAGTTAACTGATCTGAAATGTGTATTGTATATGGCATGATAATTGTACCAAAATTGTCTATGTGATAGTACGATTTACTTTATGAAAGTAAAAAGCTACAACTTTGCTAACAGAAATATGATCATATTTTGTAACATTTTATAAAAATCTTTCATGCAATTTGACATTCTGAGAGTATATTAGGTAGCTACTATGATTATAGACTCTGAAATACAGTTATGATGACATGTCTAGTTCTTATTATCACATAGAATATTTTCTTTTCCAAAAAAAAATCTCAATTCTTTAATTTTAATTGTGTAATTAGCAGAATTACGGAAAGTGTACTGAATGGCACTATCTATTCCCCCTGACTAAAATTGACGCTGTAGAGGCACAAAGCTGATGAGGACCATTACAGTCCATCCATCTAGGACACACTAGAAAGCCACTTAATACTTCTTCATTAGAATCCCCAGAAAGAAATCCATCTTTCCACTGTTAAGTGTCCAAGTATCTTACAATACTTATAATCAGAAAAATTATCTTAATGTAGAAAAACAGTATTATTTGTACTTAAGTACTAAGAGAAAATCAGCACACCAGCACAACATAAAGAGCTGTGATAGACTCCACTGTTAATTGATTGTGGGAAAACACGATCAATTTCATGATTACAAAAAGAAAATTAAAGACACTTGCTAAACAGGTGAGCACAAAAGGTAAAAGACATTTTCTGCTGTGTGATACTGACAAGCATCTAACCCAAGAGTCGAAACAATGCTACTTGGCTTTTATTATAAGTCCATATAAAACAATGGGATACTTAAAAGGCTCATCCACAACTCTTTCACATAAGTTAACTTTGATCCCCAACATTTCCTACTGAGCGTTCCTAGCACCTTTTTCAAAGATGTCGCCTGGCTCAGCACTGCCATGATGAGTTAATGGACTAGAGATAGTTTCTCGTGCACACAACTGATTTCCAAATCCACAAGAAAACGATGGCCATGAATAACTAGATGAAGTTAGCCAAAGAGTGGGAACGAGATAAAAACCACAAGTTGATGAATTCACCTAAGAATTCATAGGCAGTATATGGACTTTAATGTATAAATTTTTCTCATCCAATTATACTTCTAGTTCTACAGATTTGTGCTCAAATTCTGTTCTCAAAAAGTCTGAGTAATGAAGATGGTAAGGAAATGAAGCATTCAAAGAGAAAGGAAAGATAGTCTAAATTAAATCTGGGCTTAGAAACTCTTTAGTTATCAATGTTTTGGCTTTAAGTATAATCAATGTTTATCTAATTCTATAACTTTTTTAATTAATCCTATTACCTTTAAAAATAAATTAGAAAACAATGCTCTACAAAATACTATTTATAATATTTAGACTTTTTCCTTGTGCTGAACAAGTATCTTTATTTTCTTCCACATTAAATGCACAAATGAGGATCCGTTAAACAGCAATGATTTCTCAGCAAATAACAGCTACTTCAAGCAAAGCATCTACAATGTGTCTGGTGGTGTGCCAGACACAAGAGAGAGCCCTGCTCCTCACACGAACCCGCACAAGACAGTGGACTATTCCCACATGAACAGGGCATGGGACAGCCCTTGGAGAAGACAAGGGCCCTGCTCCAGACCCCAGGGTGAGCAGGCGCACCTAGCCGAGGCCAAAAACTGTTTCCTCATCACTGATCAGCCTCAGCCTGAATTAGGTGAAACAGCAATCTACACTTCAGAAAGAACTTTTACAGAAAATTTACACAACTCTTAATCTTCACAAAAAAGCACATGTTATAGTATTTCCTTCCTTTTGTTGAGATGAAAGGCACACCTGAAGATTTTCAGAGCAGCCAAGGCAGAAGGAAGAGCCTCCCTATAGTCTCCAGCTTCAGAGCCAGGCTCCCTCCAATACGCAAGCCTTGCCAAAGAAAGAAGAGGTCTGCAGCAAAGGCCTCAGCCAGACAAAGGCCCCTGGAAACTCTGCTGTCCAGTCTTCAGATTTTTTTGTGTTTGGTACTAGGAACCAAACTCACAACCTCGTGCTTGCCAGGTACACACTGTGCCACTGAGCTATATCCCTGGCCCTGGTCTTCATATTTAATCCTCACACACCCATCATCCCTGAGCATCACTGTAAGCACAGAATCAGATATACACACTCCTTTGCTGGAAAAAGTACTGAAATAGAAAAATCTATAATTACTCTTCCTAAATTTGTTCTATCACTTTGCCGTCAGGTCTTCAGATTTTTTTTGTGTTTCACACTGGGAATCAAACTCACAACCTCACAATTTCTATGATAGTCTTTCATTTGCAAATACTGAAATACTAGCACATGTAGTGAACAATAGCACCAAAAAGCTGGTTTAAGGAATGAACATTGTTGTCTTTTAGAAAACATAAACACAGAGGCCAGCAAACTTGCACTCCTGCACATGGTACCTTGCCCTACCTCAGGAGAGGGAATACAATCTCAGGTAAATAACAAGGTGAGAAAACTGACAAAGAACAACAGTTAGCATCTTTATAGTAACAAAATCAAACTACTCACAACATGTGGGCCACAGTATAACCAATCACATTCCTGGTCCCAGACAAGCATTCCTGCCTACCCATACATTTATATAAACAGTGTAAAAGGGCACTTCATCTTGCCCCACAGTGTACGATTAAATACTTCCTGTCCTTTTGAATAGATGGTAGCATATTTGACAGTTTTTCCTGCCATGCAAAAGCTTTGAGACTCCAAACAGAATTCTTCACTTTAAGAAATTCAAACATAAAAAATCTGTAACACCAAGCATTTGGATTTATACATCTTTTCAAATTAAATTCACTAGGCTCACTAAATAATTCACACATTGCTTTCTGCAGCGTAACAATTAGAAAAATGCAGCTGATGCTGCTTCTGAAGAGTTCCAGGCGAATAATGACTGCTTTTAGGCTCAGCCATACAGCATCATCCCTCTTTCCCAATAATCATTACTGTATTTTTAAGGCTTAGCTTGGATGGTGGGTAGAATCACAGTGTATGGTCTTAATTTTGATAAGCTAAATGGCAGTGAATACTTATATGCAAGGCACCTTTCTAAGCACTTTTTCCTCATACCAACTTCATTTCTCCTCACCACAAAACTGTAAGACAGATGCCGCTAATACAAGGATCCTCACTTCACAGATGAAGAAATGGGAGCACAGGCAGGTTAGATAGTCTGCTAACAGTGAGGCCTCAACTGGTGCCTAGGAGAGCAGAAACTTGCGTCCAGCAATTTGATTTACAAGCACTCAGTGGTTCTGAAAAAAGCTCTTGATAAAACTGCCCAGTCTTTCTTGAATTTGTTCAGAAAACAAAAGAAGAAAAGAGATCATGCTACAACATGCTATGCTATTTCTCTCTCCTTAACTTCTGAAAGCTATATGACAGGAATCTCTTACAATAATTACCACCAATGAATCTGAAATGACTACAAATGTATCAAATGCTTGAGTTTGATGGCCAGTTATATGGGACACAAGGTTTGTGACTTTAGGCAATTCATGCAGTTGTGTTGAGAGTCAATTCCAATCTATAAAGTAAGATTTAGAAATACTGTCCTTAAAAATTGTATCTCTGGACCAACCAAATACCCAATATAATTCATGGACGTTCTTTACAGAAGAATTGCACCTAATAAACTTAGATGAAAGATAATGGCTTTGGGATTGATCATTTAAAGGACAAAACCATTACAAGAAGAGCTGATGAGGATTTATAGTGGAGGGTTTAGGCTATGTCTCCTGGTATGTTACAAAACAAAGAACAAAGTACAATTCACTTATGAAGAATTCTTGACAAAAAGGCTGAAGCTCAGTCTAAGAGCCAGGCCTACTTAAAGAAAAACAGAAAGTAAAACAAATTAAATGACACTAAGAGAAAGTAAACAAATCCAGAAGTTCAAAAATTTTAAAGACCAACCAACTCATGTCTTCAACAATTTAATGGACTGAAAAGCAAAAACAATAAAAGGAAGTAAAGCATCTTTAAAAGATTTATGACACAACAGCTGAATATAAAAGGAATCCATGGAGAGCTTGGTTCAACTAATCAGATGTAAAGACAGACAGACAGGCAGGAAGGCAGGCAGGCAGGCAGACAAGGCAAGGTAGCATGTTTAAGACCATTGGAAAAATAAATTTATGGCCTGGGCATCAGATGTTACCAACATAAGCAGGTAATGATGTCACGTAGCAAGATATTATGATTGTACAAAAAATGTTTTAGTTTTTAATTTAATTTTATATTATATTTGTATTTTAGGGAAGGCTCTACAGGGTGTTCAGGGTCTTACTACAAGATCAGACTTTGAGTGATCTGTCTGTTTATAGCCTCCCAAGAGCTGGGATTACATGCTGCGCAACCACGCCCAGTCTTAATCACTGTCTCAGCATGTTCCAGGGGTGGGGCGGGCTGGCCAGGCCTGGGGATTCAATCCTGGCCCCTGAGCCTGATTGTAGGTGCTTTAATCCACTGAACTATTTGACCAGCCCTGTATGTTTTAAAGAGCACACGATTATTTGTGTCAACTTGGCTGGGTCTGACAATGTTATTCCTGGGTGTGTGAGGGTGCTTCTAGATGAGGCAGCATTTGAACAATCGGGCCGTCTGAGCATGGATGAGCACTGTTCAGTCCATTGAGAGCATGGAGAAGAACTGAAGGAAGCAGGAGAAGATGAACCCTTTTGGCCTGGCTGCTTGAACCGGAACACAGTTTCCTCCTGCCCTCACAGAGGACTATACCACTGCCACCCTGGCACTCAAGCCTTCTGGCTCAGACCAACATGGCACCAGTACTTCTGAGTGTGCAGCTTGCTGACAGCAGGTCACAGGACTTCTTAGCTCCTGTGACCACAAGGAGCAACTCCTCTTAGAGTGTGTGTGTGTGTGTGTGTGTGTGTGTGTGTGTGTGTGTGTGTGTATGCGCGTGCGTGCGTGCATGCGCTCACACATGTCCACATGCACACAGGTACTACTAATTCTAGTTCTCTGGAGAACCTTCACTAACACAATAGCCTGACATTTGCTTTCAGAAACTCAGCTGTACCATAAAGAAAAAGGATATGTAATTCAAATGTGGAAAAAAACAATAATCAAATAATGGATATGTGGGGATTTGTGCTTGTATAAGTCTAAAATATTTCATAACATTAAAATTTTAAGAATTAAATCCACCTATTTCATGAGCCATTGTGATGATCACAATAAAACATTGCTAAAGCAGCTTGATGAATGTCAGTTTAAAAAATGAAAAGGAAAAAATGTAAAGAATCCATGCTCTAAGTTAGGAATCAGCAAACTACAGCAGGCCCGCTGGCCAAATCCAGACACTGCGCATTGTGAGTGACAGGGCCACATCCATGGGTCAGCAGCTCTCCCTGGTTACTTCCATGCTCCTGTAGCATGGCACATGCAACAGAAACCACACAGTCCACAAACCCCAACACAATCACTATCTGGCCCTTTCAGGAATATTTTCTGCTTGAGAGCAAAGTTACCTTTGAAAATCTCAAAGGATTTTCAGAACCTTTCTTTTTAAATTTTTCCCTAGTCCAGATTTCTACAGATAACTAAACCACCATAAAGTAGGGTTTAGTGGCCTTATTTTCTCTTACCATGATTAAGTCATTTTGTAGCTTCAGGGTGTTTTTTTTTTCTTGTTTTTGTGCTAATCACAAAGCCTATATATATAACGAAAGTAGGCCAAAAAGAAGAGGGAGAAGATGGTGAGGGAGGGAGGAAGGAGAGGAACAGCAGAGAAATGGAGGGAGAGATAAGGAGGAAGGGAGGGAGGGAGGGAGGTGGCAGCACAGAAAAAGAACAGGAAGAAGACAATGAGGAAGAAGAAAAAGGAAGATGATGAAGAGGAAGGAAAAAATGCAAACACACAAGAAAAATTATAATTTCATGTAATCGTTCCTTTATTTCAAACTCCCTGAGTTTATTAAGCTAGCTTTCAGGAAACAGACTGTTACCCATGTCAACACATTACAGTGAGGGAATGGCTGTTACTAGAGAGGGAGGAGGAAGGAAACCCATGTGCATGTGTAGGGCAGGATTCCCTTCCTGTAAACCTAGTGAAGAATCCTAGACCTAGCAGTCATTTCTCCTAGCCATAAACTTCTGTATGCTTTGGATTCATAATTTAAACACATCTTTGGCAGCCTTCAACTTAACTCACACTACCTTTGGGTATACCCAGGAGCTGATTAGTAATTTAAGGCCTGAGAAGAACCTAAAGGGAAATATACAGAGACAAGAATGAGTTTAATATGCAAGTACACTAGCTAAAGGGCACAATTAAAACTACATCACTCCTTTGAATCTACATAATTATTGCCCAAAGACATACTCATTACTATCTTTTACTTTGTCACTAGACCAAAAAGCGCTTCATGTCTAAAGGTTGGGAAATAAATATAAATAAAAAAGTTAAGACCTGTAAGTGAAAAAAAAAAAAAGAAGTTTGCAAAAATAAAATACAATAACTAAATATTTCCTTTTTAAGTACTAAATACAACCTATCATCAACCACCATCACAAAATATACTATCATAATATAAGTCTGTGATTTTATACCCCCAGTTTCAAAGAGGAAAACAACTAGAAACACTTTTAAAAAATTTAATTTTAGAAGAGAGAAAACTCTTTTTCTGATACCAACTGAACTGGAAATCTCGACTAACTACCACTTCCTGTACTATGCCAGGATAATTAATGTTCCTAATGATCAGCCTGAAGCAGTTCCAAATCTTGAAGTTCATTTTAAATCCTTAAAAAGATGAAATTATGTTCACTATACTGTAGTAGTGAGGCACTTCATTATATTCTCATTATTTTAAGATTAGCAATATATTTAGATTATACAGGGCAACTGTCCATCAAGAGGCAGTTAAAAATCAGACATTCGTAGAGGCACTCCTGAAAAGCGCTCACGTTACATGTATTATGGCCAACTGAACACACATGGGAAAAGTGATTGCCTCTCAAGTTTGGGAGCACAAAACAAGGGAATGTTATAAAAGGTTCTATTTGAGGGACAGGAATTTAAAATCCCCTTTTAGGGGATATATTGGCCCAACCCGTGGCCCTGATACTCTCTGCTGCTAATGACAGTCCCCTGATCCTCAAGGCAGAAGCTAAACAATCAAGTAGGAAGCTGCTGCAATAATCCAGACAAGAGAGAGGTAATGTGTGGACCAGTGCCATGGCTGCTGATGGTAAGAAGCGAAGCGTCAGTCAGCTTTCCTTTATGGTATGCACACCCAACATAATCAGTTTATAAGGAGACAGGGTTGCATCAGCCAACCGCCCCTGCTGCTCCTGGGACTGAGACAGGGTAGCAGTGGAGGTGTGCAGCACTGTGGAGCAAAGCATGGGGCTCAGAGGCATCTATTATAGCCCAACAGCACCATCTGGGGGCGAGCATTTATCACACAGCTTTTGGGGACACTAAAGACCCAACTGCAGCAATGAATGCATCACAGGTTAAGGTAAAGGAATATGCTGATGGCAGAGGTACTATAAGAGGAAGTCAAACACTACATGCATTACAGTTTTGGATCTGAGCAAATTCAGACAATAGAACTGCCATTTTCCAAGATGGGGAAGACTGGTGAAGGATGGGGGACTACGAGCTCAGTTCTGGAAATTTAAATTTGGGGTATCTCATGAACCCCAAATATTTTTGTTGTATGATGTAAAACACAGATATAGAATAAATAGATCTATTTATGTTCTAATTGAACCTATACAGTAGATATAAAAAAATGTACTAACTTACACACTGAACACGTTATCCAACATAACATAATACCGCCTTAGTTATATCTGCGACATTTAACTAGAATCTATCCCATGCACTCATCTGAAGCAGTTCTTCATTTTTAAATCAGCAAGTAAATTTATCTTTGTTAAAAGGAAGAAAGATGATTATTGTGACAATAATCAAAGGGAACTCTAAACTGAGAGGTTCCTTATGTAAAGTTTTAAAAGAGGTACAACTTGTAAGTAAGATGTCCAAAGTAAGACTGCAGTAAAACCACTGCCAACAGTGCCAGATCATAACACAGTGCGGGAAGATAACCCAAGAGAATTCTCTTATAACATCAAAACTTCAAAAGTCTTAATTATATTCTTTTGATGAAGACCTAAAGTTTAGCATTTAACAGAAAAATGAATTCTAGATAGATTTTAGCATAGTACTGCCTAACAACTTTCTTTGGAAAGTTGACACTTTAAAGAGAAATCCAAACATGTGTCAAAAAATCACTCAGTTTGATACTCAAATCTCTCTCTTTGTATCACGAGACAACAATGAAATCAACCGGTATTTTCTCAGGGTTCAGCAGGAATATGCTTACTGGCTTTAACAGCATTGTCCCGGCTTCACAAAAGAGTCAATATAAAACTTATCTTTTTGAGTAATGAATATTTCTCCTGTCTTTAGCGAAGCCACAGTTTAAGAGAGATTTAAGTTTTATGGCACATTTCATGGATCATAAAATAATCATATGTCCCAGTTCTGAGTCTTGATCGTACTATCTTTCAGAGTGCAATTCCACAACTTGTCCATGAAGCTCTCTGAGCTCCCTGGGGGACACTCTACTTCACTCCTGGCCCACCTTACACTATATTTAGCACTTCCTATCTCATGCTACATGAGGACTAAAGAACTAAGTGACCTTACCAGGGACACTATGTAATATGGCCTATGCAATAGTCACAAAGATCATAGGATTCTGGAGCTTCTACTTACTAGAAAATTTCACTGAGTTTTCAGGATACTCTTGTTAAAATTCAAATAATAATATCCACTTTCCTTATGATGAGTTCCTGATACTTAAATGAGAGTATTTATATAAAATACCAAATATATTGTAAAACTCAAAAAATTTTCACACTCCTGTCTAAAAATTACTCCAAAAGGCTTAACCATGGCAGAATACAGCAAGTTTATTCTGAATCAACCATCTTTTCTAAATGCCTCTCTTTTAACCTATTAGTGTTTCTAAGAAGAATATTTTTACTCTATTTGCCCCTATCAATAACCCAAAAGACATCCCTTTTTGACTGATACTTTTTTCTTCATTGTAGATAAACCCTATAAACAGTAAAGAGAAATATGTTCTTCTACAATTTGTGCTTATCTTTATAAGGAAAAAACAGTATCAAGCATTTAGTATGGCATTCATGGTCTGCTTGTTCTAAGAATAAGCAATTTTCTAGGTAAGATCATAAAAGCAAGTTATCTGGCTAGAAAAGTTCCTGAAAGAACAACAACACATTCTTAATCCACTATCCTTTTAAAACTTTAAAAAAAAAAAAAAAAAACTATGCCTTTATTACAAACCAGACCTAAATATAAGGGGAAAAAACAAAATAGCATATTCTGGTACTTTTAAGAAAGAAAACCAAATACTTAACTTATTTAGGTTGCTTTCAAGGAATTGTACTGAATAGACACAAGGTGCAGAGCATTCTGTCTGATGACGTACCAAGGTGGATGGGGACAATGCAAAAATTTCCCACTAGAGTCCTTGCCATTTAGACCTAGAAGCCTAGTCGTGATGAGAGGTATGCTAATGTGGAGAACACTGGTAGGAGCACCTGAACAGGGTTAACACTGGGGTTGGTCTTAAGGCACTGTCATCTTTGTGGGAGGATTCTTCAGCTTTTACCAACAACAGCTTAAATTAAATCTAGTTCACTCCCAGAATATTGAAATTAATTCTATTTCACCATCTCCTGATATTAAGACTCCTCTCCCCACATAGTAAATTCAATTTCCTCCTTTCCTATAGATAATAAGTTTGTACATACTACAGGTAGATTACAATAATTTTTTTAAAACACATATTGCTTTAAAGCTTAGCTTTTAACATCATATACAAAATAGGCCATGCTATCCATTGAAAGGTGCTACTAGCTGAAATAAAATATAACACTGTTGTATACAGAGATTAAACAGATTTACTAAAGCATTATTCAAATTGCATCCTTTGAGTAAAAGGCCTCAAGGCACAATCAATAAGTTAATAATTAAAATACTTGAAACTGTAGCAGAAAATAATCATCATAAAATTGTGTTAAAATAATGTTTAAGTGTTGCCTTGTCACAACAGGCCCATTAATAGACAGATTTTTTAAAACTATTCCTAAAAGGTCCATAAATTCAATAATAGTAAGAGATAACAGTGAGAGACAGAGACTGCTTCACATGATGCTTTTTGGAAATCATCTTGACTCTAGTTTTTGCAGTCTAACTATGAACTACAGAAATACAATTCACAAGTGCTGAGGCAAAGCTTTGCAAGGGATAAGGTAGCAAGAGGGACAAAAGAAAGTGTCCCAAAGTGCTGTCACCCTCAAAATGCCCAAGACCAGGCTGGAACGTGCCTACAGACATAGCAGTATCACTACAGAAGAAGGATGTGAAGCTCAAAGCACATAATGGAGGCTCAAGGATTTTGTGATGAATTAAGAGCAACACATTAAGAAAATAGGTCAACTACAGCACACATACCATCAGCAAACAGAAGGAACCACACCCTCCTTTTACGGTTAGGACAAACGGGACATTCCCTAGAAAAGGAAAAAAGACTCCACTGATATCTTTTGAATTACTTTCAGATTGCACTTGTTCGGATGGTTATAGAAAAACACTAGTAAAAGTTACTATGTCCTGCTTTATGTTTAACTAAGTACATATTTTTGGCTCACATGATTACAGAACCTGACAAGTCCTATGATAGGCTACCTACAGATGCCAGGAATATGGCTCTGTCTAAAACCCTCAGAAACAGGAAAGCTGACACAATCATTCTTAGCCTAAAGCCCAAGAACTTAAGGCTGCTGGTATAAATCCCAGAGTTCAAAGGCCAGAAAGCGCGGAGTTCTGATAAACAAGAGTACCAGAAGAGTGCCCCAGGTCAGTGTGAGAAAGCATACCACCTCTTCTCCAAAGTCTGTGCTCTAGCCAGGTCCCCAGCTGATTAGGGAAAGCTTTCTACCTGAGGGTGCTCTTCTCCACTTGGTCTACCCACTCACAGGCCAGCCTCCTCTGCAAACACTCTCACAGATTGTGACAGTGTATATCTAGAGGGCGCCCATGGCCTCATGCACTCCTAGAGAGTAACTGAATGATGGTCATATAGTAAAAGGTTAATACACTGATGGGTTTACAGCTGGGTATGACATTTGAAGGTGAAGAAGTGGAGCTTCTGGGAGTAACTAGATGATGGGCATATAGTATAAGTTAATATACTGATGGGTTTACAGCTGGGCATGACATTTAAGAAGAGGTGGGCCACTGAAGGTATGGCCTGGAAGGACATCCTTCCTACTCCCTTGATCCCAGTCTGCTCCCTGCCCATCCTACCAAATGCTGTTTCTCCTCCACAATGCTACATGCCTTAGAGCCAGCCCTATGAACTTAAACCTCTACAAGCTGTGAGCCAGAATAAACCTTCCCTCTTTTAATTGAGGGTGTCGGCTATTGTGTCCCAGCAACGAGAAAATAACTAAGACATAGGGTGCGTCTTCATTCAGTTAAGCTGATGCCCAAAATCAACCATAAGCCAGTTTTTACATTGCCTCGAGTTTTCTTCATTGTAAAATGAACACTAATAACCGTTCATTGATATCCTGCTCAGATATGATAAATAATATGAAGTTCAGAGCTCTTATGTAAAATTCAAGTGTGGCTAAAATGCCATGTTTTTAGTTCAGTTTTGACTACCCTACTTAAAACTATATTCAGGAGGGTAAAGGGTGTGTGGCTCAGTGGTAGCTTTTTGCCCTGCATGTATAAGGCCCTGTGTTCAATCCCCAGCACCACCAAAAACAAACACCTATACTCAGGCACCACTCAGCATTCCCTATATGCTCCCAGAAAATTTTTCTCTATAGTACATATCACCAAGTAATAAATCATATAATTTACTCTCTCTCACTCACCAAAATGACAGCCTCTAAGTGCTGGTATTTCTGTCTATGCTCTTCCGTGCTGTATCTATAGTAAATAGAGTATTACCTAGGATATAGTAGAAATTCAACAAAAACTTGTTCAATGGACAAATGAAATGTATTCCTTAAACTCCTCCCTGGGAAAAAGATGTAACCATTAGGCCTAGTCTTTATGGTAACACAAAAGAAAGATTATCCTACTCTAGGGATCCTAAATCAAAAAGCAACTCACTGTACTTCTCTGAGTGCCTCATTCATTCACTCACCTATTCAAAATAGATGAGTTTTGTGTCCCCTTCTCTAAACCTACTCTCAACTTAAAAAACCTTATGGATGTTTTTAATTAGCCCACACAATAAGCACCTGACTCCCCGTGAGAAGGCATCCCTATATTCCTCACCTGGATTGGAGTCACGCTTTCTGACTGAGCTGCACACAGCAGCAACAGCATGCTAAATAAAGAACAGCCATTCTGGTGCTCACAACCATGGACACTTGTTTTCTCTTATGTAAGGAGCAATGTAAATAATATAGGTACTAACCAGATGTTTGGTTATTTCTAAAATAAAATGAAATCCAACTTCAGAAGAAAACTAACCGTAAAGATGGCTCAGAGTGATTTTTAAAATGCAAAAACAATAATTTCAATAAAAGTGTATAGGCAAAGATGGATAATACACATATTATAGGTTGCTAAATAAACAAAGACCAGAATGCAATTTCCCATACTTTGAGTCTTTGTGAAGTACTGAAGTTAACAGATCTTCCAAAGAAGAATACCTGGACTCAGAACTCTGGCCCATTTTGGAACTTGCACACCCAATTTTCCACCAAGTCATAGCAATTAAGTACTTCATGAAATCTTAGGCTGGAATCTTAAGAATCTGTAAGTTCTATTGAGGTTTGCCCCTAAGAACACCACAAAGATTAACCGAATTTTAATCCACATTTAATAAGTTGGTAAAAATTTCATTTCCATATACCATAATCTGCAAGGTTTCACTGGCTAAAAGATTTTATAACTGAATGATTAAAGCTGAAGTCCTGGGCTAGGGACATATCTCGATGACAGTACCTGCCTGTTGTGCATGAGGCACTGGGCTCAATTTTCACCATCACAGACATAAAAAGTTAATGTCTTCTCCATTTCATCTTATTCACATAATTTCAGAATCAAAAAGCATCTGACATAAAATACCAAAAGGAACTGGATTTATTAAAACTAATTTTAATAAAGCATGTTGGGAAGGGATAATAATGCTTCAATGACAGGCTGAACCCAACATATGGGCTACTGAGGGCCGGGGATGTAGCTCAGTGGCGCAGCGCCTGCCTAGCAAGCGCGAGGTCCAGAGTTCGATTCTCGGTTCCAAAAAAGAAAATAGTAAAAATAAGACCAAAAAAAGCTCCTTTGGGGGAAAAAAAAAAAACATATGGGCTACTGAAAATTTAACTAGCAAGTTTCTTGACTATTTGTGAGCAAGTCAAATCTGTTCAAGTTAACGTAATGTGAAGGACCACCATCTCACCCTCTCTCAGACCCAAATGTGACCATGCTTACTTGCGAGCAGCAGAGGTTATACTGAAGTGATTTCCCTAAACTGGCTTACAGTTTAAATAATGAATCTGGTTGGTTGTGTACATGTCTTCATGGAAGCAAGTGTGTGGCATGGTGGCCTGGCATTGCTCCCAGCCAACAACCACAGTTGAGCCCAAAGAAGTGGGTCGTTATACTGTGAGGCTGAGATATGTGAGAGCATCAGCTGAGGCCTGTGTGACTCCAGAAAATTTACTTTCCAGAACTGACTATAAAGCAGGTTACTCATTAACCACAATCCAATCTGGCTCTTCTGATCCTTTTATAAGAACGCTTTGTTCCACCTGTTACAAGCTCTGCCTACCTAGCACATTAAGCCACAATTCCCTCACCATCTTCTTCAATGCACACATGATCAATAAATACTGAGTTTCTGGCTGTCTCATGGCCTTTTGTTCATCCCAAATGGCTAGCCATCGCAGATTTCCACCAGCTCACCATTTTGTCTCTTGCTTTTTCTATTCACTGTGAGCTGGAACATCTTGTAGGAGAATGGGTTCCACTGCAACGGTCTCCAGTAATGAATGTATAGATATTTAAATATTAGTAACTTTATTGTGCTTTCTAGAATTAGAGTTCTAAATGACATAAAAGGCACATAAATAAGCCCTTAACACACACATTTCTATTACATATGAAAATATTCAGGAGAAGGCCTAGGCATATGGCTCAATGGAAGAAAGGCTGCCTAGTGTGTCTGAGGCCCTGGATTCAATTCCAGAAGGGAAATGAACAGGACCAACTAAAATCAACTTTAAAGTCCAGTTACAAGGGAGGCCGAAGCAGGAGAACCTCAAGCCTGACCATGGCCTGGGAAACTTAACAAGACTCTGCCTCAGAATAAAACTTTTTAAATGGCTAGGAATGTAATTCAATGATACCCCTACATTTGATCCCCAGTACTGAAAAACAAAAGCTTCTCAACTATAGTGACAAATACTAAGCTACTTTTGCAGGAAACATTTATTATAGTCATTCTCAACTAAGGTTTGTGTCTACAAATTATTAATTTATAAATATGTTTAAAAATATGATTATAGAATACATCAATATTTAAAACTTTTTATATACTGCTTTAGTACTTTATAAGATTACACAGTATTTCACAAAATAGCCTTAATTCTTTGCAACCTTTCAGCAGGCATCATTACAAGGTCCACTTTATTGATGAGTTTATGGAAGGGAAGCTCTAGTAACCAAAGGCAGAGCTGAAAACCTCTATTCTAAATCATGTTTCTCACAGATGCAGCCCAGCAGCAGCTCAAATAACTGCCTCCTCTGCCTCCTTCCCTCACCCCGGGTGTGGAGTAAATATGAACTCAGGCTCTCATCCAGGTAGGGTCATCTGTCTGTGGAAAACTCATGTTAAATTCTCCCTAAAAGGAGGCTAATATCTTATGGTGATGGTGTTGTGGGATTGCATTAAATAAGAAACAAATCACGTAAAGCAGTACACCTGCTTTGCCAGCTCCTATCTTACACATTCTCTGCTTTTGCTCTTAAGACATTGCTAGAGAAAGCCAGGGAGAGCCGACCTACTGACTACAAATCTATGGCCTGGTTCTGACTTCTCATTAGTAAACCAGACTAAAATAGTAATGTCTATCTCCTAGAACTATTTTAGGGATAACATAATACAGTATATCCAAATTATTATTATTATAGAACTGCTATATATTAGGTACCAGTAAATGGTCTAAACTGTAACCAATCTATAGCTTAGCATATTTTATTTATCATTAGTTGGTTCCCTAGCATACATGTGGCAAGTATAATTTTATGCTTTCCTCAACTTTCCTTAAGACTTAATTGCATCAAATCCTTTTTGTAACTGATCTCATCTACCTTCAACTGTAGCAAAGTTATTAAAAAGACAAGTAGAGCATGATTTTCCAGATTTATTTCTTCCTGAAATACTACTTCACCAAATTCTAATTTCTCATCCATCCTTCATATGTCAGGCAGAGATGCTCATGGATCTCCTCATGTAATTCATTCACTCAAATTTTATAGCATATCTAGGATCTGTCAGGTACTGCAGCATGTGCTGGGTGGGGCGGTAGGAAAGACAGAACCAGGCCCTGTACTCAGGAACCACTACATACAAGGAGAGACTCACACTATGAACAGTCACCTTATAAATGTGTGCAGAGTGACCTCTTCATCTTCTTGGGCCCTGTTTCCTCACTTATCACCAACAAACCCTCCATTTCCATTAGTGTTAATTGGGAATCATCTTCCTGGGCAAGGCCACCCTCTCCAACTAGTTTGTCCCATCCCTTTGCTTCCTGAAGTCTCAAATTCCCAGAGCAAAGTCTCACATTTCCTCTTGTAGGCAGTCAAGACCAGGAAATCAGGCTTTTTTGTTTTTTTCTTAGAAATGACTTCCTAAAAGAAACTATCTGTGCTTTTCTCAGTTCAGAAAATAAAACATTACTATATATACATATTTTTTTTTTAATTTTACATATTTGTACAGGGTCTACAGGGTCTCACTATGCAGATCAGACTCCTAATGAGTCTCCTGTTTTCAGCCTCCCAAGAGCTGGGATTATAGGCGCACACCACCAACACTCAGTCTCAATCGCTTTCTCAGCTTGCCCTGGGGATGGCAAGGCATGCCAGGAATAGAACCCTAGTCCCTGCATCTGCCTAAGCAGGCACTACAGTCCACTGAGCTATCTGGCCAGCCCTAAACATCACTCTTACTTTTGAGAGTTTTCTTTAAGTGACCAGAACCCAGACTGTGGTTTTCTCTCTTTTACTTGAACATCTCCTACAGAAAATGAGCTCTGCTGTAGTTCAGTCCCTCACTCCCTTCTTTGCCCTTAACCTTAAGCAAGCACAAAGTTATTCTGCCTTTGGAAACTTTACCGATTATTCCAGGCCAAGCTAACTTCTCTTTCTTTATGAATATCAAAAATAAGAATAGCTAACATTACCGGTCAGGATCTGTACTAAACCCTCAGTTCCTTACCACTGTGTATGTCAGTACTGCACACATTCTGTAGGTGCCAACAGTGTCAGCAAACTTGCCTAGACAAACAGAGTTTGTATATTGAGCAACCAAAACTGGACATAGGCTTACGCCAAGCACATGTTCTGGATCAGTTCCTTACAACCTTCTGCATGTCACTGAGCACATATAATGATATTTAAAAAGCAAGAAGATGCTTACAGTTCAAAGCACCAGCTGTGAGTACCAAAGGCCCAGCCCAGTTTCCTCAAGGGATCACAGGATCAACACTGGAGTACACTGGAAGTACATGTGAGCTGAAGATCTCTGCTGCACATACTCCTTTAGTATTCACTAATATCTGACATGCAACAGGAGTTCAAATACATGTGTTGACTATTGACCAGTGGCAGCACAACTTGCCCAAGGCAGCAGATAGAAGAACAAATAAAAGCCGAGGAGCTCCAATGCCAGTTCTTGGATAAGCCAGTAATTTCTAGTTAAAATAGTGGCTCTGATGCATCCTTGCACATTAATTTCTTTTGGAAGTCGTGGGTCCTCTTCACAGTGCCTGACTGAGAATCTGCCCTTGCAACAAACTCACAAATGATGTTGACGCTGAGATCCTTTCGTCTTTTAAAATATCCTGGCAATAAGTATGCTTCCTATACTCACACCCTCATAAGCCAAACATTTAATCCTTTGATAGTCAATTTTAACAGCATCAGCCTGCTCCAAGTCATGATGCAAACTACATTCTGGGACAAAAGATAAGCTTTTTAAACAGTGCTAAATGTTCCTTGACCCAATTATAACAACAGAGAGTGGGCCTTAAATGTGCTATCAACAAGGACACAAATTCCAGCTACACAAAATGTGCATGATCTATGTTGTGCCTAATATCCAGTAGAGCCAGGTTTAGGCAATTCAGTGATAACATCGTAGGAAATATGATTGAGAGGACACATTGCTTTGAGTTTATTAGATGAATTATCTACTTCAATTTAATTCTAGAGGCTGAAGTGATTTAATACCCAAGTTCCAAGTGAGAGAATAGTTTAGAGGTATGTTTTTCCATGGTTTACATAAAGATTTGGTTAATTTAATCTCTTATACACAGTGAGGATTTTTCTCAGGTAGACTGGTATGTAAATTATGATTACAACTAAGAAAAGCACACATAAAACTTTATTATGATTAATAAAATGCATCTTATTTACATAAAAAGGAATAAAATTTTCAAACTTTCAAATATTTCTTATAGAATTATTCACAAATCCTAAGAATCCTATTGCAACTTGCAAATGTTTCCCACTAGCACTGACAAAGGTGAACTGAAAGGGCTTTACTTTTAAACATGCTAAATACAGTTAAGCCTAAGAATGAAAAGCTTCATTAAAAACCTAGTATTTTCGACTGAGGTAACAACTGGTTTGCTACAAGACCATTCATAACAACAGGCTGCTCCCTTATAAACGGCTGGTATTGAGCCGGGTGTGGTGGCACACACAGCACTATGGGAGGCTAAGGGCTGAGACAAGAAGATGGGATCAAGTTGAGATCAGCCTGGACTACAAAGCAAGCTCTAGGCCAGCCTAAACTACACAGTGAGATCTTGTCTCAAAAAGGGGGGGAAAGTGTTTTACTACTAAGATCCCTTATTCTCTAGTAAAATATGCATTCAAATAAAACAGTAGTTAACTGTATGGATAAAGTAAATTCAAAAGACAAATGTGGAAGCAGAGCGTTTTTTCCCCCACTGAAGTGACGGAACTGTTTTAAAATTTATTTTATCTGATCATATTTGCTATACCTGATGCTTCATTCCTCTTAAAGAGTAGATGCCTGTACATAATGCATCTTGATTCTTTATATTTCCTTTCCCCTCCCCTACTCCCTCCATCTCTAGATCTCCTTCCTGCATTCTCTTCATCCTCTGATTGTTATCATTTTAGTCCATGTTGGTATCATACAATGATTATACTCACTGTAGCTGTTACACAGAAACAGAGCATCTTAAAGTTTTCAGGTCTCCTTCCTCTCCCTCCCTCTTCCACTTTTGGTGTTGGTCCTTTCCTGTCTGCATAAGATCTCTCTCCCTATTTCCTTTTATTCAGTTTTTATTTTTTAAACGACAGCCACCAAATACAAAGCAATGTCCAAACCAACTAACAAAACAACAGAAGAATGAACAGAAGAATTATGACAGAGAAGCAAACAATGGAAGAGCAAACAAATGTTTTGTCTATTTCCCCATCATCTCTTGTTCATGGTGTGTTCTTGCTCTTAGTTTTCTCTCCACTAATTAATGCCATTCACTTCTCCAAACTCTGATTTATTTTCCAGCATGATCCACCTAGTAACCTTCTGATCTCACATTACTCAATGATACTTCCTTTCTCACCTAAGTCTTTTAGAGCACTATAAAAATGCCTAATATATATCCTCCATAACCATTCTACAAAATATAAGTAACATTTTAATAATAGTATTTTCTATGCCTCTTAAGACTACTTTAATTGAATATCTTACTTGACAGGTACAGCTATTAAGCTGAGGAGAATATTATAATTTAGTATCACTCAATTTCACTGTAGAAGTTAACAATTGAGAAAAACATGACAATTTATTTATAGACAACATAATAACAGAACAGAAAAAAGCCAGTGATTTGTAAATGTTACTTAACAATCTTTTGGTCAAAATAATGTATTTGTTATAATAAGCTTATGAAAATACAGTCTGCTATGTCTACAAAGCAATTACTGATCATAATATATAAATTTTACATAATGTTTACACTACAAAATAAAAACCTGTAAGAAAAAATTTCACACAATTTTAAAAACCTGCAACGTGGAACCCAGTGACACGCAGACCAACCCAGATATCACAGAAGACACACCAGCAAACAGTGTTCAAGCCACAAAGACAGGAACACACAGGAGGGGCCCACACTGGCCAATGGCACTGATTTTCCCTTCCCTCTCTCCTTTGTTTCTCTAGTTTACAGCACAAACCAGCTAAAAATGCTAGCTCAACTCCTCCTTCTACTCCTAAACCACTTCCTGTTCCTCCAACATATATCTGCCTACTGCAGCTTTGCGTGTCCCCTGGCCAGGCTGTGAAGCCCACACCTGGTGGGGTATTATGGTGTTGTGCTAGGCGTGCCTGCAGGTAAAATGAGCACGGAGCTGGCAGAGGCAGGAAAGCAGCCTGCACTCCCCAATGGGAGTAGACTCCTCTGGCCATGGTTTCACTAGACCCTCCTGGAGGAGGGCTTCTCCTCCCTGACTGTCTGGAAAGGAAAGCGCTAGCTTTGCTAACCATGAGCCTAGCACATGAGCTGCAGCTGTGCTACTTCATCCTGGCTGTCAGCCTTCAGATGCGGAGTCTGCGGGGATGCACAGAGAAGGCTATGTCAAGACAGCAATCTGCAAGGCAAGGAGCACGCCCCTGGAGAAGCTGACTTTGCCAGGCCCTCCAGCTTGGGTTTCCAGATTTCTATTGGGTAAGCCAACCAGGCTTTGGTGTTCAGTTATGGCAACACTAGCAAATGAACACATAACATAATAAGGTGTCTGCTACAGAATGTTTTTGTCAATATTGTTTCCAGGGCCAGCAAGCTCAGTAGACTAAAGCACCTGTTTAGGCAAGCAAATAGACCACTGTTCGATCCCTGGCACCACATGCAGCACCAGCCTGGACCCCAGGGCAGGCTGAGCCAGCCACAAAGTATGGCCTTAGTGTGCTTGCCTGCAATCCCAGCAGTGGGGAGGCTGAAAAACAGGAGGATCTCTATGTATCCAAGCTGCCATTAGTGAAACCCTGTAACAACTAAATACATTATATATATATATATAATTTTTTTTCCTAATTAACGTTTCACATTAAAAAGAAGCTAAGAAATAAAGCATTTATATCATAATACAATGTCACATAAAAGGGGCACAAAACCATGTATCAAAATAAAATATTACTTAGCATGACTAAAAGGAAGCCAGAAGTAGGAATAAGAATTCTGAATACCAGAGATAGATTTTAAGACAGGTCATCAGTTTTGCAGGGACTGATAATCATGCCCATGAAAGATTCTATATAACACACCTTAACTGCTTTAACTGTTCACAGTATCTCCTGGCCTTCAGAACAATGCAGAAGGCATTTTCAGTCTTACAGTTCCTACCAACAGCTGCATACCAACAAAGGAGACACTACCTGTCCTGAGTCTTTGGTTAGCACATCCTACTATGTAACTTCCTTTTTACCTATACTATCTTGCAGACACATTTACCTTTTAGAATTTCCAGGAATTAAAAAGCCTTTTAGACTTTTTTTCGGGGGTGGGCTGGGGAGTGGAATAGGAAGAAGTGAGGAAAAAGGCAAGTGAAGGTAAATGGAGCTGAATATGATCAAGATGCATATACACTTCCCAAAATGAAGCTTATCAGTCTGTACTACTTATAGGCTCTAATACAAACAAACAGAGCCTTCAGTTTCCAGACTAAGTTAAAATTTCAGCTAGCACTGTAATTTTCCTCTATTACCTTGTCAGCATCCATCTTTCCTCTGACAAACTCTCGCTTCCAGAACTGCAGAGCCTGCTCCAGGGTCAGACCAATGCCCTTCAGGAAGAGTCCGTACTGCATGCGGCCTCCATGCCGGAGATGGTGATTTTCCCGCAAGGCCTTGTGCAGCTGGCGCATGCAGGGAGGGAAAGATGTGGTGGAGAGCTATGGGAGAAACAGCTTCTGGTTATTGGGGAGACACCCAGGATCCCATAATATAAGTACCACTGTGACTCATCTAACTGAAATACAAAAAGCCATAACTAAGTCTTGCTTGGGACTGCAGATGGACTTTTTCTTACTAATATTTTTATATTCAATTCATAAGATGACATTGTTTTAATATATGTGTTTAAATGCTATTTCATAAATTATTTATAATCTTACAAATTATTACTAAAATTTATTTCACCTATCTCTCATTTGAAAATGTTTTCTTTGGAGACAGCTATAGTTTCATACACAATTATAAGAAATAATACAAAGATCCACTGTGTGCCCTGGCTGCCTTAAAAGATAAAAGCTTGCAAAACTGTAGGACAGTATCATAACTTGAATCCCAACACTGCTACAATCCACTGTTCTAAGAGACCCTCAGTTTTACTCATACACTACTTCTGTGTGTCTGTGCATGAGACTGGCTTGTTACACACATAGGTTCGCACATCCTCCACAGGTCAGGTGCAGACCAGTTCCAATATCACAGGATCAACTGGCTCCCTTCCAGAGCCACCCCCCACTTTCTCTGCCCAGTTCCACCATCCCTGCCCCTGCTCCCCACCCTTGGCAACCATTTACCTGGCCTTTAGCTCTGTAGTTTCATCATTTTGTGAGAATTACAAAAACAGAATCATATAATACATAAAATGAGGTCGGCTATTTTTATGCAGTATAACCCCATGACATTCACCTACATCACTGCATCTAAGCCCTTTGTTAATTACTGAGTAGTACTCCAAGATCTGGATGTATCACAGTTCTTTCACATCTACTCTCTGAACATACTCGGGTTATTTCCATTTTTTTATTTTAAAATGTCTGAGTAATCTTGAAAAGGTTTGTGCAAAGGTATAAGATTTCATTTCCTGAGATGATAAATTTTCAAAAATGCAACTGCCAAAAAGCAGGTCAATTCATAAAATAAATCAAATCTAAAGTGGAACACAAAATAAAAAGTCAAATAATGTGTTAAAGAAATAAACAGTTTGTAAAAATTACAGGTAGTCAGCCACGTGATCACCACTGCATTACTGTCACAGCAGACATATGGGCCATTTACTTGCTAAGCTGTCAATTTCCCTCAAATAAGGTCCACAAAGGTAGGAATACTTTCTGTTTTACTCACCTCTACATCCATAGTTCAGCAGCTAAAACATAACTGATAGGCTGAACATACATTCACTACATAGATCAATTATTATTCAACTATGTCCCTCCATGGGACCTACCCAGTCCACACATGACTGTGAACAGGAAAGCATCTAGTTAGTGTTGGAACAGCATTAATATCTAACTCTTCAAGTAATAAAATTAACACAAATCACGGGGAAGAAAGGAGTAGTTGGGGTAGAAGGAATTTTAATTTGCAATGAAATAACTATTTAGAGGAAATTAAGAGCTGGGACATTCTTCACAGCTTCTACAAAGTCTGCCCCACCTCCAAAAAAATGCAGACACACTTGAGCAGTTTGCTGTGTTAATCAGCCTCTGGAAGCTCATGACCACAACTGTGGACCTTATTTGAGGAAGACCTCTTATAATTGCTGAGGCCAAAGGCAATATGTATTAATCTCATGATGTCTCAACAAATTTAGGGTTAAAATATTTACACAAGCTTTTCTTTTCCTGAGGTATATACTTTTTCTGGGGGGTGTGGGGGGAAAATTCTGTATTTAACTGCAAGCACTGGATTATAATTTTTCAGATAGTAGACAATCTGTTCATTTGGATCTGTCCCTACTAACATTACTATAACTCTTATTTCCTGGCATTAAAATCATAGGATATTTTTTAATTTACTGTGAATAATTTGGTAGCTCTCTAAGTAAAGGTTATTTTATGTATTACTTATTTTTCATTGCATAAAGAGTCCAAATTTCATTAAAAATTAAAGAAAAATTCTAACAATGTATAGCAAAGTGTCTTAATAACATTGTAGCAGGACAATTTATAATAGCTAAATCTTGAAAAAGCCCTATCTGCCCACCAACAGACAAGTGAATAAAGAGAAGTTTTTATACATGTTTAAGTGCTACTGTGCCATAAAGAATGATATACACTTCAGGCATTTATAGGAAAATGGATGTGCCTTAATGCCATAATGTTAAGTGAAATAAATTGGATATACAAGCTTAAATGTTTCATGGCTTCTCTTACCTAAGAAAATAAAATTATATATAAAAAGCAAAATAAAAGATAGATAATAGGAAGCAGGGAGGTCTTTTCCAAATAGGATGGGAACAAGTGATGTAGCCAGAGAGAGGAGGAAACAAGGACAGAGAACTCAAGAGTATGTGTACACTTGGAGACAGGATCCTCCAGGAGGCAATCAGGGCTATGGGTGAGCTCATGGAACTGGAACTAAATGTGACTAGTGTTCTTATAAGAAGATAAAGATACACCAGGGATGTACACACTCCATGAAGAAGCCATACGGAGACAAAGTACCACCTATAAGACAAGTGGCTGCTAGAAGAAATCACGGCCACTGCCCCCTTGATTTCAGAGGTCTGGTCTCCAACTACGAGAGGATACAAGTGCACTGAGTCACCAGTCTGTGACACTATGTTATGATAATCTAGCAAACTTTTTTACTTCCCATATTTCCTTTTCTAAATATACATGGTACTCAAATGTAAACATGCACCATTTGCTACCATTACTTATAAGATCAGCTTTTGGAATAATTTATTGAATTCTATTTCATTGAATTATAAATAACTTTCCTATTAAGTTTGGCTTTCCTATGTTGAAAACAAATCCTGTACATGGGACATGATATTTTCTTTAAAAGAGATCAGGAAGCTACAAAATAACATTCTCTCCCATTTATCAATGAAAAAATCTCTGAAGAAAATCTGTTTCCTCAATTAACAAAGGTCTGGGTGGAAGAGGAGAAGACGCTTACCGAGTCAACCTGATCCAGAGAGATCTTCCCAGTGTTTCGCTGCACACTGTAGTCTTGGCCAGTGTAGGAATGACTAAAAGCAAACACAAACCATAAGGAAATATCAAATAAGGATTTGTAAAACACTCTTGATTACATACAAAAATATTTATATAATATTTAGCGAAAGATAGTCAAGCATTTTAAATGTACTTAATAATTAAACGCATTTAAGTAACATATCAAAAAATAGGACCAACAAGGCTGGTGAGATAGCTCAGTAGTCTATAACACCTGCTTAGGCAAGCTTAGGCAACCACAAGGACCGAGGTTTGACTCCTGGCACCACAGGCTGTGCCAGCCTTGCCCCCAGGGCAGGCTGAGCCGGATGCAAAAAAGACAAAAACACAGCAACAGTCTGGATCTCCTGACTCCCAGTCTAGGATGCTATTCTGTTTCTTGAAAGTACAATCCACACTATTATTAGCATTAAACCTCCATTAATTACCCATTATTAACAGCACAGCAGCGAAGCAAAACGAAAAAGAAAGGAAAGAGATTTAAATCAGAAACTATCATGCCACTGTCAATTCCTGAGTAAGTAGCTACTCAGACTCAGCTGACCATAGTGGTGCAAGCCTGCAATCCCAGCACTCAGCAGGCTGAGGCAGAAAGATCACTATGAGTTTGGGTTACATAGTGTGTTCAAAGTCAGCCTCAACTACACAGCCAGAAGGAAATGTCCTTTTCCTTTTTCCTGGCTTTTCTTTAAAAATTTATTGTCTTTTGTTGAAGATACTATAAAAGCATAAACTCAAATTCATCCTCCAATGAATATATGAAATATGCATTTTTCATAAATTTTCTCTTATTTAAAAAAAAATCATCACTCTTCCCCTAAAATCCCATACCATAAAATACATCTCCTCATCATCTATTGCTCCCTTAAATAACACATTTTTGTCAGTAAGTCCATCTTTTGACTCAATGTATCATGGGAAAAGCAGTGGGACTCTAAGGCCGCCAGCTGTAACTTTTCCCAGCAAAGGTGACCGTGTGACACTTTCCACTGCCCTCCCTCCTGAAGATGTAAGGGTGCATCCCACCTTCATTCCCTGTTCTTGCTACCTCTGCAAGGACAGCAAGGTGTGCTGAGACACCTTGACATAGGGATGGCCATAGCACTAATCCCTATCTCATGCCAGGAAGAGTCCTCAAACACCTGAGGAAAAAACCTCACCAGTTAAACTGAGCCTGCAAATTACTCTGAGAGTGGGAATAGTCCAGGAAGGAGACAATATGCAGAAATCCCCAAAATATGAAGGACTTCAGGCAGTGTAAGAAGTAGGTGCAGGAAAGTCCTTTGGCCTCCTCTTGTTCGTCAAATGCAAGACATGAAATTACAAAGGAAAGGTACTGTGGCCCAGCAAAGAGTTACAAGCCCATGTCCACCCCAACAAAGCCATATAGATGAGACTAGTTCGGCTGTTCACAGGCCAGTGTGATGTGGGGCAGACTGTGTCTCCTTCAGCTCTCTCCTTTTCATGCTTTAGCCCACTTCTCATCTTTTCTTTCTCAATGAAGCTTTTACCTATAAATTTGTGCTGCTGAGGCAGTTCCGATTTCCATTATCACTGAGGTTACTCCCTGCCCATGTCCAGTATACAGAACTCATGCTGAGTTAAACCAGCAATTATCACTGAACTTTAATGCTGTACACTCTCACACCAAGGATAAGCAGAGAACCATCCCAGTGAATCTGAAAAACACAGTACAAACCTTTCTCTTCCCAATGTATCTCAGAGTGCAGCAAAGAGCCATCTTGGGCCAGCAACGGAAAGAGCAATAGGCCAGCAGCCTGATAACCTGCCCCATTCTGGGTTTGTAGATCACTAGTTATACACATGGGACCAAGTCACCCAATCACCTCAAGCTCCACCATTCTCATCTAGAAAAACAGCACTAATAATGCTAAACCTGCCCAAGAGAAATACTATGAAAGCTAATGAAATAATTTGTTCACAATCACTAATTAAGATCCATAAAGCATATTCTAGTGCACAGAAGATCTACAGTCTTCACCAGCAAGTGCAGAAATACCAAGACAGTAAAGGAGCTGACAACATAGTGCTACATAGCACTTACTATCTAGCTGGGAGGTACCAGGCCATGCCCAAGACCTCCATCAGCCTCAGTTCTGTCTAGAAACTGAAGTTAACAACTACAACTGCCTAACATAATTGTTCAGAGCAAAAATATTTACAAATACAAAAGCAGTGGCACATATCTCTAATGCCAACACTCACATGGCTGAGGAAGGAGGACTCCTGTGAGTTTAAAGCCAGTTGGGCTTAAAAGCAAGACCTTATCTCAAAACCAAACCAATCAAAACAAAACTCAATTCTTCATATACCCAGTAGACTGATTTGGAAGCATGATAGTTACTAAGCAAAAAGAGCCAAATAAATACCATGCTACAAGAAAGTTGCTCCTAGCCCATGCTAATGCAGCATAGGAAGTACATAAAGGAACTTAAATAAAGAAGACAAGCTTATTTCACTAAATCATATAACATTTGCCTAAATGCTTTTTTTGTCAACATTCTAATAGATAAGGAGTAAGTGTCGAGGGGAAAAAAGTACAACACAAAAGAATACATAGAGAACTACAGAGAGAGTACTAGTAATTGTCTAGACATCAAATTTCTAAAAATATTATGGACAGAAAGTAAGCCAGCAGCCTAGGTGGGTAAGCACAGGGGTAAGGGTAGGGACAGGGTAATAAAAATAAAAGCTTTAGATATGCTCCATTTACAATTTGAACTCAATTCAAATTGCAAATGAGATTTCACTTCTATTCATCTATGATCAGAAGAGCTTACTTATGTCTTGATTAATAAGCATCACAGCTGTCTAACACATTTGTACTATTCCTCATAGATGTAGCTGAGAGGCGGAGGGAGAAATTATCAAATACAGCACAGAACAAAGGCAAATCTTGAAAAGCCTTGTGTCCCATGTTCTGGAAGCAATGAAAATGCATGAAAACATCTGAGGTAAGAACTGACATAATCAAGCTTACACTTAAGAAAGCAAGCATGGCAGAGAAAAGATCAGGAAAGGAACTAGCAACAGAAGCCTGACTAGAAGCTTATTTTAGGTAATGTCCTATTCCAGCAACAAAGGTGAGAGGCTGACATTGCAGTGGCAATCATGACTTGGGACGTGCTGGACAAGAATGGCATGAACTGACAGAGGAGGTGCCCAAGTCTCTAGCTGAGTGCTAGTGCTTCTGAGATGCTACCCACTTTCCTCAAGATAAAAACCTATGTAAGTAAATAATAATTCAGAAATTTTCAAAGAAAATAAATATAGCCTGAAATAAATGTCTATTTAGTCATTGGAATGCTCCTAAGAGGATTATTTTTCCCATAATAATATCCACGAGAAAAGCTCAAAAATCAAGACAGAAGAAAAAGGAACAAATAATGATGGCATAAAAAATTAAAATCCTTAAGCACAATCCATGTTAGCTCATGATAGGAGCTCTGGCTTTTACTCAGAAGTGCCAAGGACATTTCTGAAGGAAGCACCTATCTGTCAGGGCCTCTCTGCAGCATTCAGAATGTAGGGCCAGCAGCCTCATACCACGCAACTTCCAGGAGTGTGGGCACTACCACAATGAGCTGTCAAGGTACATTCTTATCTCTTAATTTTGAAAATGAGATCAACTTTATGAATGAATACTTCTTAGTGATCGTTATAATGGAAAAACAGCAATAGCAAACTTTAATCACAATATATAATTTCTAATTTTAATGCATATATGCAAACTCACAAAATACCTTTTCTGCCTATTTATAGTCACACCTTTATTTAGAAAACACTGCCACCAGTGTGTTCAGTTCCTCCCATGCTCCGTGTGTACAGTCGAGCCCTGGTGTCAGCGCTGGGTTCTCCCGGATCTGCGGCCTTCTTGGTCTCTGTCTCCTTCTCTCTGTGCTACTCCTGTGGCTGCCTGCCCCTGTGGCTGCTGGGGTGAGCCACTCCTCTCCTACTTTTTTTTTGGCAGAACCAGGGATTGAACTCAGGCCCTTGCACTTGCCAGGCAAGCACTTATACTACTGAGCTATCTCCCCAGACCCCCTCTCTTTCTGCCTCAGACAAATTCCCCCTACCTGTGGATTTAGTAGTGTTGAGGGCTCTGTAGAGGAGGGCCCTTCTATTTGGAATTTAACAGTGTTTTGGTGTCCGGGGGAGGAAACTCACATGGGCTCTGGGGTCAGAGATTTTGGTGGGTGGCAAGATAGATCCCACATGGGGAAGGGTTCTCTATGGTGTTGGGAGGGTGGGCAGCAGACGGGGTACCAAAGCTTGGAGAGGCACTCCACACCAGAACAGCTTCTGGGTCTCTTCTCATCCCTGGATCATATGGATACACTGAACAACCCTGTCCTTCATAGCTCTACATGGGTGCCTGCTTCTTCCTCTCATCACTCCTGGAAATCTGGTGGGCTTCTTCAAGGTGCCTTCCCAGTTTAGTTTTCTTATTCACCTGTATTTCCTAGTACCTATACATCTTGGTGAGTGTCTTTCAAACTACTGCCTCCAACCCACCATGATGGGAAAACAAAAGAACAAAACAAAAAACACAAAACTCTACTCTTAACCTTCCAAAACTGAAGAACAATGAGATATATCACATCATTTCTTTCGAACACAACAGACCAAAAAACATGGGTCACAAAATTACAATTAGCTACCTAATTCTACTTTTCCAAATATAAAAAGGATGTTTATTAACTGAGAAATCTTAAAAATCCAAGATTTGATCTCTTTAATTTTAGCTTAGCCAAGAATCTGCCACAAATAAAAAAGGAAAAAGCAATCCAAGCTATGCACCAGTTTGTTCCTTCAAACCGTTAGCAATGGTTATAAGGGCAAGAAATTGCAACTGCAAAGAAACTTGTACTTTCTGTGCATAACTTATCTTTATTTGCTAGAGCACCCACTAAAAGGCTCTAAGGGTGAAATGTCACAGAGTTTTCTTAAGTTGTGGAAACAGTGATGACGTGGATCAGTGAGTATTCAATTACATTAGAATACTATCTGAAGACACTGGGCTATAAAAGGAAATAATGTACTATGCCAAAATGTAATACTTCCTGCACTGTACCAGCAAAATAAATACCATCACTGCCCACACAAAACCAACTATGTGCATAAAAACCAGGATGAACTTTTTTTAATGGCATTAGATTATAAGACTCCTTGCAACAGACCCTTTATGTTTTATTTTTCCATATCCTAGATTCTGATTACCAAAACAAAGAGGCTGGGGAGATAGCTCATTGGCATTAGTGTCTGCCTGGCAAGCATAAGGACCCAGGTTCAATTCCTGGTACCGCATGTCGTGCTGGCCCTAAAACTAGGCACAGTGGTGCACACCTGTAATCTCAGCACTAGGGAGACAGGGGGATCACTATGAGTCTGAACTGTATAGTGAGACCCTGTATCCAAAACCAAACAAACACACACACACAAACAAAAAAGAAAAAACCCAGCAACACCTGGGAGAGTCACCTTCCACAGGCACTCTCCAGGTATTACTTAGGCAGTACCTTCTGGCTAAGGAACAGTCAAAGCAGCTAAAGATGGAAAGACTGAGATGGGATAATTGCTACAAGAATGCTGAAAACAAAAACACTGGGGGCAAGGAGATGGCTCGTAAGCACTTGCTTGGCAAGCACAAGGGCCTGAGTTCAATCCCAAGTTCTGCACAAACAAACAAACAAAAAACTGCAGGCCCACAGTCTCTTCTAAATGCAGGATAGGTGAGGCTAAGTAATGTGCAATGTTAAAAGTTTCTGAGAAATGAAATGACCTGGGCAGAGAAGCAGCTTTGGTAGGACAGGCTGCAGGATTCTGGAGTGTTACAGAACTCTGCTGGCAAGGCTGACAACAGGTCTGGATTGGACACAGAAGTCTGCTAAGCCAGAAGTGAGAGGTGCCCATTACTGGGGACATGAACAGAAGGCTCAGGTACAGGAAGATAATCTGCAGTGGGACTGAGGGATGGGAGTGAGCTGAAAGATAGGAGATTGTAGCTCAAAGACAGTTTAAATTTTGAGGTACGATCACACAAACCAAAAACAAAACCCTGGCTTTGCTTTAGTGTGTTTTGCATTTGTACTTGAATACCTCTATATTCTTTAACACAATTCCAAAATTTTGGTCAGCTCATGAAAACTGTGATTTGAGATAAAGAAATTTAGTTTAGAATAAGCAGGTGATAAGGAGATAGCATTTTGGAAAAGTGTTTCTCAGGATCCGGAGGATTGTCACCTATGTGATGAATGGGCAGAAAGAGATAAGAAGAGCCAAGAAAATTTTAGTTGAAGAGGTTAATCTAGACAGAGGCAAAAAGGAAAAAAACAAATGAAATTAGATGGGAAGAAAGTTGGATAGGTCCTGACATGTAGGTCTTTAAACAGGATTTAAAAATAAAACTTAAATCTTATGTTTTTTATAATAAGCTAAGTCATCATTTTGATGAAAACTTGAAGCTTTGTGAAGATTTAAAAACCTAAACTTGGCATGATGGCATATGCCCTTCAGCAGGCTGAAGCAGAAGAACTGCAAGTTCCAGCACAGCCTAGCAACTAAGCACCTTAGCCAGCCCCTGTTTCAAATAAAACTTTTCAAAAGGCTAGCAATGTATGCTGGTGTAGTTCAATTCTCAGTATCACAAATAAAGGATGTGAAATATACACAACAGTATTTTCTAAGAAAACAGAATTGTATAATTGCTCATAACAAACTCTGCTCAGACAAACGTGATTGAGGCAAGAAGTCTGCACCATCCTGAGGAGGCCTAATTAATCCCACTCAAAATGAGAGTTTTCCCAACAGATAACTAATTTATAGAAGAAAAACACTATGGAACTATGGAAAAATAAAAACACTGATCAGTGCACAGACACTCTGTGAGTGTCACTGAAAGGCAGACCTACTGCTGGACCTCAGAGAGACAAATGAAATTTAAGTCCCCGTCAATGCATTGCAAATATCAGTGTGAGCATTTAAACATTCAACCAGGAATTGATTTTAAGTGTTGGAACTAAGAGTTAAAAACAAAAGGCAAAAATCATAGGAAAGTAGATTTGTGAATCTCACAGCAAGATCAGCTTGTTATGCCAAAAAAAAAAAAAAATTTCATGCTGCAGCACTGATCATTGATCATCACACACCTTAGCTTCAAGAGTGGTGTTCACCAGCTGCACTGCTGTGACACAGATGCCACCACCATCATGACAAAATGAGTGAGAAAAGTCAGCCTTTCAGGATTGTGGTGTTTCTAGTCATTTTCTCTGTGTCAGACTGACAAAAACTGAGGGAGTACAGAAGAAGCAGGGCAGTCACAGCAGCTGAGAGTTCTCTGCAACTCCTCCCCCTCCTAATTCTTTCAAGCCCAGTTTGCATAAGGTAATCAAGGAGGCAGCAATGGACAAGGGAGGAAGCTGGAGAGTAACCAAGCGCAGGTTTCGGATGCCATGCGCCATGGGCTTGCACGCCCTCACCAGCTATGAGGCTTCTGTCAAAACTTCTTGCTTATGTCCACTTCAGTTATTGTTAAACAGGGATTATAAGAAGGATCACAAAACAGGGATTATAAGAAGGATCCAATAGTGTTGTGAGGACCACACCAAGATGTAGTGCAGTTTATACTGGAGCTCTTACTCAAACTATAAGCACCATCCAAGGCTAACTTATTACACCTGAACAAATCTTGGTGGTGTTTTTCGATTTCCTCTATCTTGATTCATCAATTGTTTTCCCTGAATACCAGGAAAAATGAATTTCTTACCTATCTTCTTTCTACACAAAAAACACAGAAGACTAAAGTAGAAAAATATTCTTTAAATGCCTGATAGCTGTAGGATTTGGGGGCCTATCATTATAGTCTTTCTTTACCTTATAGGAAGTTTCCAAAAATGTAAAAAATTCAGCCTCAAATACTGGAGACTTAATTGGAACTTCGTATTTTCCCCTTATTTTATTTTTGAAAGAGAACAGAAAGTAGTAAAGAAAAAAATTCAAGATACAGAATTTCCCTAAACAAAATGATAGGAATTCAACAGTTGTTATATTGCCTATTCTTGTCTTCAAATTAGTTGTTCTGACTACCAGATATAAGCATATATAATCGGTCAGAAAAATTAAAAAAGGAAATATAAGCACTGTACTTACTACATACTGTTCAATGCAATATCCACCAGCCAAATGTGACTTACCAAGCAGTTGGCATGTACTTCACTCTGAATTAAGGATAATGTATCACTAAAATTCAAATACTTCTTGTGAAGAAAACAATGTAAGATATGTCACTAATAATTTTTCGTATCAAGGGCAGGGGATGTGGCTCAGTGGTAGGGGCCTTGCTAACACCTCAAGACACTGAGTTCAATCCCCAGCTCCATTTAAAAAAAAAAAAAAAAAGTCAAGCAAGTAAAAAAGAATGAAGGTGTGATATATAGGTGCCACCTCCCTACAATGAATATAATCTTTATGCACTCCAAACATGGACTAATAAAAATTAAAATTAAAAAAATAAAATAAAAATTATGAGGTTTTAAAGCTTATCATCTTGATTACAGATTAAATGATTACCTAGGACAATAAAATAAATGTGCAATTAAAATTAATGTCATTTGGGCAATTTAAAAACCACATGTGGGCATTTATTCTCATGTTTCTACTCAACAGCACTGCTATAAACTGAAATAGGAAAAAAAAGTAGACAGGTAGGAAGGAGACAAGAAACTCAATTTTGTCTCCCTTATTACCTAAAATTCTGGGTCAGGGACTTGCTCAGCTCTGCAACTAGGCATGTTAATGTTCAGGGAGTGTATAGGGCTTGTTAGCCCTGAATTTACCTAGTCTCTCTCAGCTGCCTTAAAGACTGAGGACACTAAGATCAGAGTAACTTTTTCAGGACCCTCAATTTGCAAGTTTCCCAACACCCAGTTCTAGCCCATAGGACAGAATGTTCATTCCAGTTACTAAGGCTGGGGACATCCCCAACTCCTCTACCACCTATGAGTAGTAAATCTATACAAGCTTGCACCAGTATATCCTGAAATTCTGTGATGTGAGTCTAGAACCTAATCAGAGTGCTATGCTAAAGTGCTTGTCTCCTCTTGGGAGGAGCTCCTTAGATTCTAACCAGTAGACCCCATATGCTGGACCCCATGCAAAGACACAAAGAGGACAAAACAACATGAGACAAATGATTCTTTGAAGGACTGGGTACCCCACTTCATATAGTTAACTAACCTTACCCGGACTTCTATTTGTCAAATTGAGATTAATCTCTACCAGATTAATCTCAGGAGCACAGAACAAACCACAATTAAGCCCACTAAATAGAATATCTTAGTCTACTACAAATGTGTTTGTTTTTACATTTTACCTGGAAATCAAGTAAACTTCAGCCACAGTTGGGTCATTTATACTGTTAAGGAAGCAATCTTGAATTCTAACTAGCATGGAGGCAATGTAAATGATTTCTTTAGGGAAAAATTAAACCATAACTCATTTCTATTTGGAAAACTTTGGGCCTCCTTCATCCTCCTCAACATTTAATTGTACCTGTCCCTTATCTTCTTTCCTAAGAAGTCACACTACATAGGATGCAAATGTGGCTTACAACAAGTTACTAAGTCACAGTGAAAACAATTCCTGTCCTGTCCTTTAGGTGTATCTCCTCGGACCGCCCTCCCTACCAACAGACAGAGATTCTCAGATTTATACAACAGTAATATTTGAACAATATTTCGCTTCTTTGTCAAGTACTTCCCAGTATTCCTGAACCCAAAAAGATTAACACTATTTACTCCTTTCTGTCTGGCAGGTTATAGCTTACCACACATTTTAAGCTGATATAAAAGTAGGGAAAAAACATCACAAATAATCAACACTGACCTCTGCCATCAAGGAAACATTTATTTGGACCATTAAAAAAAAGTTAATCTATCTTTCAAAATAAACTATAATCTTCTACATTAGTCTAAAAAATACACCAAATTCCTGTAGAATCTTGTCACATAAAGCTAGGTATAATCAGACACAAATGGAAAAACAATTTCAGGAGGAGGACACAAAGCTCTCAGCACATCACCACATAGACACTTTTGCAATCTAAGCTTTACCACTTCAGACATTTGAGGGGGTTAAGGAAAACAACACGTCTGTCTGCATGAGCTAGGTCACTCAGACAGTTAGAAAGCACAATCCCTGGAGTCCGGATTCGTTGGATAAGTAGGAAATCATGGAACCCAAAGCTATAATACACCATTTCCCACTGTGAAGAATATCACTGGAAAACTCACTCAACAGCTGTCACCACTGAAATTGAAATGACTTTCTCTTTACAGTTAAATCCCTAGTAAATGGTATCCAACTTGTGTTAGCCTGGGTGATTTTCCCTGCAGTTGTTCCAAATAAAAACACAATCAATAAAATCCCATGTTAAATTGAATGCAAACTCTTTTTCCACAGCATGAATTTCACTCAATTTTGTTTTTTGAAAAATCTCCCCAGGAAACTACTATCAGACAATAAGCAGTATAATGATCTATATTTCTGTATACCTGGGAGATACCGTATGATTGCAGAAAGCTCACCCATCCACCAGGACCAAAGAGGTTGCCGTACCAGGTTAAGCTGTTCTGCTACTATTTTTCCTTACTTTGGGTTGGCTTCATCTTTCTCATGTAGTCCCTATTTTCCTCCTTATTCTAATTTATAACCACAACACTCCAGTGATACAACAGAAGGTAACACCTCATGTTTCTATCAGAAATATCTTTACAGTACCTTACATTCTAAAAAGGCATTGAAAGAGAGGATTCCTTGTATATAATGTAAACCTCTATAAAGCTGATACCTATCAGCCCTATATAAGTATTTTTACAATACTTAGTTAAAGCCCAAATATTTCTATTTCATTAGTAAATGTTTTCTACTCCTTTACTCTATATTCTTAGTGTACATTCTAGTATTAAATGACCCTTTGTTTTTGATTTGGGGCTGTAGTACACAAATGGTTGACTAAAGAAAGGATGCCTGAGAGGGTATGAAAAAGTGAGAGGAATAAAATTCTAGCAGCAAAATTAATAAATTGATGGGCTGCACTGTTCCCATTCTCCTACAAATAACTCAGACAGTGAAGAATCCTTCAGAGGTTGGCCATTATCTTAGTGGCAACCTAGGATTATCCCCTCATACCTGTCTGAGGAAGGGCAGGAAATCAGAGACATGATGTTTTGAAGAAGTTGAGGGGTTTTTCTAGTGGGGGGAGGCAGCTAGTAAAGATTATTATTAAAAATCACAGCCCAGAAAGCACATCATATGCTCTCCTTAAATACCTCTGTAGGAATCAGAAGTACTCTCTGACCTTCATAATTAATTCCTGGTTCTATGAAAAAGAATCTTTTAGTCCCCAAACAAAAGATAAAAGCAGCACTCAATTTTTTCAAAGGTGAACAGCACTTCTATGTTAGAGTTCTCCCTTGAATATGACAGAAAACTCACTAACTTTTTGTACAAACCATCATCTTACTCTGTGTCAAGATTTAGCAGCTAAAAAACAAAATACTAAACAATGTATGATAAAAGCCTAAAAGGGCTTTCCATCATCCATCCATCCATCCATCCATCATCCATCCATCCATCCATCATCCATCCATCCATCCATCCATCCATCCATCCAT
>PVKA01008026.1:0-74898 GCA_004027165.1 Ctenomys sociabilis
TGCAAGACGGCGGGTGAAAAAACTGAGAAACCAGACAGTAAAGAGAAGAAAGCCAAAGCCAGAAAGGCTGCTGCCAGTGGCACTGATAAACAAATGAAAGTAAAAAAGTCCAAGAAGGGGCAGCCCTATTGCAGCCAAAATCGTGTCCTGGTTAGCAGAATTGGTAGATATTCCCAATGTGCTATGTATTTCTCTTTGTACAAGAGAAAGTACACAGCTGCTAAATTGAAGGTTGAGAAGCAAAAAGAGAAAGTTCTTGCTACTATCACAAAACCAGTTGGTGGTGACAAGAATGGCGGTACCCAGGTGGTTAAGCTTTGAACAATGCCTGGATACTGCCTACTGAAGATGTGCCCTGAAAGCTATTGAGCCACAGCAACAAACCCTTCAGTCAGCATGTGAGGAAACTTCTAGATAGCATCACTCCCAGCACCATCTTGATCATCCTCACCGGGCATCACAGAGGCAAGAATGGTATTCCTGCAGCAGGTGGCCTGTGGTTTGCTACTTGTGACTGGGCATTTTAGCCTTAATCATGTTCCTCTATAAAGAACACTACAGAAATTTGTCATTGCCACCTCAACAAAACTTGGTATCAGTAAAGTGAAAATCCCCAGACACCTCAAGCAGAAGCTGCAGAAACCTTGACACTAGGAGGGTGAGATCTTTGATACCAAGAAAGAGAGGTACCATAGTTCAGAGCAGTGCAAGGTGGCTCAGAAAGTGGTGGACTCAGATTTTAGTAAAAATCAAAGCTGTTCCTCAACTCCCAGGCTGTCTGTGGTCCATTTTTGCTCTGACAAAAGGAATTTATCCTCATAAATTAGTGTTCTAAATTTCTTACTAAGAATCTAAATAACTGAAACATTAAGAAAAAACAATAAATTTGTGTCTTATTAGCTAACAGTCTGAAAAAAGTATAAGAACTTTTTCATATGGTATTTTAAATGATTATAGTAAATACATTGTCTTTAGTACCTCTCAAAATACTCCTTCTTGAACACACTTATCTCATTGTTTTTGCCATTCTGAAGTCTTTCTGAAGGCCCCAATTTTAGCTTTAAAAAGTGTGAAAAATGCTGCTGCCAAGTGCTGTTTAACAGAATGGCAGGTTGGTGAAAACTTTACAGTGTATCCTCATCCACCTTATACCTCATATCTGGCGTGGTACCACTTCAGGCTCTTCCCCAAAGTCAGAATGATCAGGAAAGATAAATATTTCAGATTGTTTCAATGTTATTTCAGGACATTGAGAAAGTCATGACAATACAACTAAACACATAGGACTGTCACAACTGTTTCAGACAGTGGCAAGACATGGGATACAAGTGTGTGAGGTGATGGTGGGGCTTTTTGAGGGAGATTAGTGATAATATGTCTTTTATTGTATATGGTGCATTTTAAAACTTTAAACATTTGTGGTTTTTTGGGGGGGGGATTAGGGGAACCGGGTATTAAACTCAGACCCTTGGGCTTGCTAGAGAAGCACTTATTCTGCTGAGCCATCTCCCTGGCCCTATTGATGGGGTTTTAAATCAAACCTTGTACGATTTAAAAGCTATTATAAAACTGTTTCAATGAAGGTAAATATGGAAGGTATATTGTCAAGACTGATTTAGGAAACAGGCTAGATCTAGCTGTACTGTCTATACTTTTAGTAAAGGAGGAGAGGCTATCACTTGAAGAGAATGAAACTATTAGTGTAGTCATTCTTTGTACACCTCTGTGCCAAAGGGCTTCATCCTTTTCCTTTGTGTAAAGAGATTTTTAGCAGGGAGAATAGCATTAATAACCTTGAATCTAGTACCTATATACATACTATGAGTCTTGGAAGGAAATAGAGGCACAAGCAGGAGTAGGGAGCTGGACAGAGGCTGAGAGGTCATTCATATTAAGTTCATTTCTTTTCAACCCCCCTTTAGGATCTGGATGATGGTGTAAGTGAACATTCAGGTGACTGGTTGGATCAGGATTCAGTTTCTGATCAATTCAGTGTAGAATTTGAAGTTGAGTCTCTTGATTCAGAAGATTATAGTCTTAGTGAAGAAGGACAAGAACTCTCAGATGAAGATGATGAGGTAATTTTTTCCTTTGGATTAGAAAGTTAAATACTTTTTATGCTCTTTGATTTGATGAGATTGAAACTAATATATACAGATTTTTTTTCTTGAAATTCTCACCTTTTCAAACTACTTTGAAAATTTGGTTTTTCAAACTAGTTTTTCAAAATGATTTGTGGATTTGAGGTATTCATAGTTCTTACTGTCTAATTTTTTTTTTAATTACTAATGTCAAGGACTTGATAGTCGTTAATGTACCTTACAGTCGGTTTTTAAAATAGTTCTTGCCTGGCAAGCCCAAGGGTCTGAGTTCCATCCCTGGTTCGGGGGGGTGTGTGTGTGCAAAATTCAGTTCAGTTCCTTCTTTCAGTTTTAATTTGCTTTTTGTAAAAATAAATATATATACAAAGTTAATTAGGCTGGGTGTGGTGGTACATGCCTGTAATCCCAACATTTGGGATTACATTGCTGAAGCAGGAGGATGTTGTGAGTTTGAGACCAGCCTGGGCTACAGAGTGAGCTCAGGGCCAGCCTGAGCTATGTGGCAAGATCCTGTCTCAAAAAAGGCAAAAAAAAAAAAAAAAAAAGTTTATAAAGTATTATCACCATATCTGTTCCCTGGAAGTGACTAGGTCAACATTTTTTGTTTGTTTGTTTGTTTTTTTGTGGAATGGGCATTGAACTCAGGCCCTTGCGCTTGCCAGGGAAGCGCAAGGGCGCTTATTCCACTGAGTCATCTCCCTGGCCAGGTCAACATTTTTTAGCTGTTTCTCCATTATTTACTATTTCTATACTTACAAATAAACTTACCTTGAATATTTTACTTTTAATATCTTATCCATTGACTTTTGCCTCAGCTTTTCTCCCTTTATATTCTCTCCAGTTTTATCCTTGTCTGAATTTCTCATACGTAGTATTGACACATGTTGCCTGTTTAAAACTTAGGACTAAGAAACTGCCAGGTGGTGAATTGATGTTGATGAATTTGTTTTGTTAGGTATATCGAGTTACTGTGTTTAAGACAGGGGAAAGTGATACAGATTCATTTGAAGAAGATCCTGAAATTTCCTTAGCTGTAAGTATATGTCTACTTCTTTTTAAAAGGAATTAAGAGTCAGAATTAGAGAAATATACCTAACCTACCTCCTAAAATGAGTTTTTTTACCTTGGTACCAGCCGCTGAACCCAGGGCTTCACATTAAGAAACGCCAGCCCCTTATTGTTCAGTAAAGGCCCTAGAGGGGTGATCTTCCTGCCTCAGGCTCTTCTGAGCTTGGTATAGACGTGTGCTCCCCCAGGTGTTTTTAAAGTTACAACTTTTACAGTCTGGTTGATTTAAGTGTATCTTATTTGGTGTGGAATTTATTGCTACTTTTTTTTTTCCCCCCAATTCAAACAGATAAACTTATTTAAATAAATAATACAGTATGCTGCTGTTCTTTGAAAACAATTTTTAGGTGTATTGTTTTGAGTTATTTTTAAAATTTTTTAAAAAAATATTTTACATTAGATTTTATTGGTACATTTTAGATATACATGACCATCACATTCCTCATAGAGAATTTTACCTGTACCTGATATGTTTTTCTTCTCATGTCCAACCCCTGCTCCCTTCCCCATTTATAAAGCTTTGTTTTCATGTTTTCCTTTTTTTAACTTCTCTTTTTTTTTCCCCCTTCTCTCTCTTCTCTTCCTCATTTGAACATATTTTTCTTACTTCAAAATACATTTTGGTCCTTATTTACACTTTTGGTTAGCCACAACAGAGAAATAATGCAGTATTCACATGTGTGTGTCTGATTTATTTCACTTAAGAGTCTCAAGGTGGATCCATTTTCCTTGAAATGTCTCAAGTATGTCCTTCTTTATGGCAGAGCAATAGTCCACAGTATTAAAAAAAAATCACATTTTCTTTTTTTTTTATTTGGCTTTTTGAGACAGGGTCTCACTATGCAGTTCAGGCTGGCCTTAAGCTCACTTTGTAGCTCAGGCTGGTCTCGAACTCACAACAATCCTCCTGCCTCAGCCTCCCCAGTGCTGGGATTTACAGGCATGTGCCACCCCGCCTGGCTTATCACATTTGCTTTATCACTTAACCAATTGAAGGACAATTGGGTTATTTCCAAGATTTGGCTATTACCAACTGTGCCACTATAAACATGGGTGTGCCTATGTCACTATGCTGTGATGCTTTTAATTGCTTTGGGAAGATACCCAGGATATGTTAAAAAGAAAAAAAAAATTCGGAATAAGATAATAAGGAAACAATAATTAATATATCGTGTATAATTATCTTCAGAGTAGTTACTCAAGGTACATGATATAGGCATGATATTAGTTCAAATAATATTAGTTCAAGAAAGGCTGTATTAGTTTCATGTAGAGAATTTAAACTTCATTGTTTTTGGCTTTTTGAAGTGGACTTCCTTTTGTGTTGCAAGACTGTTGTCTTTGGTTTTAGGAGATAGTAGACAGTGAAAAAGAATCACTGTGGGAGAGTAAATAAATAGCCCCTACCCTTATTGCTACTGTGTTGTGTCAGTTGTCAGGCACTTTAAAAATGATTACATGAATAATGGTATAATAGGAAGTTTGTCTTACTGCAGGCTTTCTATGTAAAGTCCTCTCAAGTAAGAACAATGCTTCATTTCAGAAAATAAGGGTGTGTTCGGCAAAGAAGAGGGGATTTGAGGGAGTTTGTCATCCCAGTCGCATGTTAGAAACAGAAGTTGGATAAGGACACCCTGAGCAGTTAAAGGGAGAAAGCAGAAATAGGTAGGGAAGTACAGTGTGTACATTTTGGATTGGGACCAAGGAGGGTAGGTTTTTGGCTGGAAGTAAGAATTGTTTTGCCATTTCCTTTATGGATAGAGTTAGAAAACACTTAATTGAGTCATAAACATTAAAGTCCTAATTTTTAAGGTGTCTTGGTGTGAGACTTTGGGAGAAAAGGCAGGTTGCATAGCTTGAGTGGGTAGAATATAGGCTCAGTGTCTAGGATTGAGCCCTTAAGAACATTGAATATAGACTTCAGTACAGAGGAAAAGGTCCCATAGCACTTGCTTTAACTAACTGAAACAGCTGTGTGTCTGTTTAGAGATAACTTCGTAGGTATACCATCAATAGCACAACAAGTACAGTTTTAGTTTAATTAAATATTTTAAAATTTGTTATATTTTGGAGGTATACAATACAGTATTTTTTTTCATTTGGGGGATTCATTCTGGGCCTATTGTCAAATAAATGAATATTATTTCACAGTTGCCTTTTGTATGGGAATTTAAGCTTGGTAAACTTACAGTATTCAATATTAAATATAGTTTTCACGTTGTACGTGTTAACTATTTTTTGTAAAATGAGATGTTAACAATTGATCTGTGTGATGTGTTATACCTCAGACATACTGAAATTGCTAACATTTCTGTGACTAGTAATTAAAGAGTAATAGAAACTGTCTTACTTCTTGAAGGACTATTGGAAGTGTACTTCATGCCATGAAATGAATCCTCCCCTTCCATCACACTGCAACAGATGTTGGGCCCTTCGTGAGAATTGGCTTCCTGAAGACAAAGGGAAGGATAAAGGGGAGATCTCTGAAAAAGCCAAATTAAAAAACTCAACACAGGCAGATGAGGGCTTGGATGTACCTGATGGTAGAAAGACTTTGGCAAATGATTCTAGAGAGTCATTTGTTGAAGGAAGAAATGATAAATCCACACAAACCTCCCTGTCACAAGAAGGTGAGGACTACTCTCAGCCATCAACTTCTGGTAGCATTATTAATAGCAGCCAAGAAGATGTTAAAGAGTTTGAGAAGGAAGAAGTACAAGACAAAGAAGAAAGTTTAGAGTCTGGTTTTCCTCTTAATGCCATTGAACCTTGTGTGATTTGCCAAGGTCGACCTAAAAATGGTTGCATTGTTCATGGTAAAACAGGACATCTTATGTCATGTTTCACATGTGCAAAGAAGCTGAAGAAAAGAAATAAGCCCTGCCCAGTATGCAGACAACCAATTCAAATGATTGTACTAACTTATTTCAGCTAGCTGACATCCATAAAAGTATATATTTTTAACTTTATATAAGCCTAAAAATTTAGACAATATGGATTTTATAGACATCAAAGCAAGAAATATGAGGACTTTCAGATGTAACTTATTTAGTGCCTTTTGTGTAAAAAGGAAAAGTATGGGAAGATTTTAATATTCAAGATGTAGATACTCTGAAATGCCAATCCTTAGTTTCTCTCCTCTTTCAGAAATTCTTATTTATATTTGGTGCTATTAGTGTAGGTAAAAGTGTACCACTTATAATAATAAGAATCTTCAGTGAAATAGTAAAAGTAACCAGAATTGCTAATAATAATTGAGATTATAAATGACAACATATGTAATACATGTTATTCAACATTGAGCTTTGCAAATTAGATCTCATTTTACATACTTGTGAGTTATTGATGTAGTCTTGTCTAAATTTTTAGGTTTAGTGTATGTTATTTATTGCATTATAAATAAATGACTTATTGAACATTTAAGAATTGTTTCAAAAATGTGGTTATTGGATTTTAAAGTTTTTTCATAATCTTCGGGTAATCAAAGGCTCAGGTCTGAATTCTACTTTTGGAGTGACCATTCCCGCTTATCTTGGTACTACACATATCACTGCTCAGTGTCATGTTGTTTGGTTCTTCCAAGACATTAAATTGAATAAGAGCAAGTTGATATTGCAAGTTAATGGAGCAGGAAATGCTTTTCTCCCTATGCTTTTCACTTTGCCTCCACAAAGTGGAGGTAAACTGGCTTAAGTGGTTTCTCAGTGATAACAGAGGTCCGATCTTGTTTTAATTGTTTATTTCTGTGGTCAGTTTGAAACAGTCCCACAAAGCCAGAAACTTTTTGATTGTATTGCATATATGTAGGTATTCAGTAAGAATTTATTACATAAGTCAAAGCCTTGGGACTTGGAGTCTTGAAGCTAGCTTTAAACATTCATGATGGGGCCATAATTCATATGTCTTGCTGCTGAATGCTATGTACTACTGGTGGTACATAGTTTGTACCACCAGTACAAACTGACTGTCCCATTTGGTGACTTGGGACTTGTTAATTTTGTTAGTAAAAAACAAAAATTATTACATCTGTTTCTACTACCAGTAGTATAGGCTGCCCAGTGGGCAGTCATGCCTGTACCAATAGTGATTAGAGCTAGCAGGAATGTGTTGAAGAGCTTGTGGATATCAAAGCCAGAGGTTTAGTTTTTGGCATCATTTAGCTTACATTTTGAAAATTTCTAGTGTTTTAAAGATACTAATGTCTTAGTCTGTAAGCTCATGATAGTAACTACAAGTAGTCATAGCATCACATTATGAACATTTACAGTGTACCTTGTCATAGAATGATGAATATGGTATATTTGTAATTTTTTTTTCTTTTAAGCTTAAACTAATTGATAAAAGTAGTGGGTTTAGGTCACTGGTAGAATATCTTTAGTGTATATGAAGTCCTGAGCTTGATCCCTTAGATTACAAAAAGCCAAACTTTTTGGGTACCAGGAATGCACTTGACCTTGTGCTTGTTGGGCAGGTGCTGTGCTGCTGAGCTATATCCCTAGTCCATCCAAAGCCAAACTCTTTAAGAAAACCTCTCACAAGTTTAAATTGTTCGTGATTGTGTATCTTATCATTTGATAAGCTTTCCATTATACGTAATAGGGATTTATGTGTGTGTATGTGTTGGGAATTGAACTCAAGGTGCTTGAGTTATATATATAGCCTTACCTCTAAAGGAATTTTTACTGTTAACAAATAATGTTTTGGAAAAGATACACATCTTAAAGCAGTCTGCATATAGGTGTTCAGAAGTGTTGATTACATCAGTGAATTACAAAGTGGACTGATAACAGTGGAACTTGTGCAAAGCAACATCAATATCAGTGATATAATAAGCAGATAAAGAGTATCCATGGATTTAGTATTTTATTACAGGTAATGTAGCTGAAATATTTATGGGAGTAATATTTTGGGTAATGGAGCCATAATTAGCAGTTTTCAGGAAATAGATGATACTGAAACACTTGAGTTTCATGTTTTGCTTTTTAAGGTGCTCTTACGATTTTTTAAAAAGTTTTTTCATCTATTTTCAGTCTCACATTTTCACTGCCTTTCATTATTACTACTACTTAGATGTTTAAATGATCTAAAAATAGTTTAAAAAATAGTTTTTAAAAAAATTTAAAATCAATTTTTCTTATTTGGGAGAGGGTGCAAGGGGGCTGGAGTTTTTTTTTTTTTTGAGACAGGACCTGCTGTGTGTGGCCTCAAACTCCTGGCAGTACTCCTGCTTCAGCCTTCTGAGTTCTGGGACTATAGGTGTGTGCTCACATCTGGCTCTAAAGTCAACTTTTCATAGTGTCTTTTATCTTTGTAATTCCAAAACCTAACCATTGAAACTTTGTTATTTTGTATGAGTTTTGTTTGTCAGAGTTGCATTTTAATACTTGTGTGGATGTTAATTTTCGGTTCAGAATTCACCAGGATTTTGCTTATTTAAGGTTGTAGGAACGGCTCCCTAAACTACTTTCAGTGCTTTGTTTTTTGGTAGTCTCCTGTTTTGCTACCTCTGCCCTCTAGAAACTGTTTCTCCTCTGTGATACCCATGTGCAATGCTGACCTGCCTTGGAGCTAGCCAATGATGGACTGAAACCTCTATGAACTGTAAGCTATATAAACTGCAACTCTTTAACTTTGGATGTTGGGGCTGCAGTTCAGGCTGACCTTGAACTCACTTTGTAGCCCAGGCTGGTATTGAACTTCAATGATCCTTCTGCCTTAGCCTCCCAAGTGCTGGAATTACAAGCATGTGCCACCATGCCCAGCAGTCTTTTTTTTTAATTTTTGTATTTAGTATAAGTCTACAGGGTCTCCCTGTGTAGATCCGGATTCGTAGTGATTCTTCTGTATTCAGCCTCCCAAGTGTTGGGATTATAGACATGCTACCATGCACAGACTCGATCACTGTTGCAGCACGCCCCGGGGGTGGAGCCAGTATGGCACACCAGGGATTGAACCCAGCCACTGCACTCTGCCTAAGCAGGCGTTTTAGTGTGCTGAGCTATCCGGCTGGCCCACAGCAATGTCATAAGGTTTTAAATTTTTAGTTCATTTTATAATTTTATCTTGCCTTTGGGAAAGGCAGATTTTTTAAAAGAGCTGCACATTTTGGTAAGACTTTGTCATTAATAAAATATAGATTTTATTTATTTTCAGACAGAGATGCATTGTGTTGCATAGGTTGGCCTCAAACCTGAGATACTCCTACATCAGCCCACCCTTAACTGGGATTATAGGCATGTACCATTGTGCCCAGCTAAAAATGTGAATTCTAAACAAAATTTTGAAGTCCTGGTTCATATCTTTCAGCTCATTTGATAACTGTAATTTTTTTTTTTTTTGAGACAGGGTTTCATTATGTAGTTCAGGCAGAGCTTAAACTCATTGTATAGCCCAGGCTGGTCACAAACTCATGATGAGCCTCCTGCCTCAGCCATCTTAGTGGTAGGCTAATAGGTCTGCACCTCCACTCCCAGCTGCAAATTTAAATATGGAAGTCTAGCCAAAGTATATCAAGGAACTTCTAACTAAGGGTAATGAATTCTCTTAAAAATAGAAAAATTATTCCTGGTTTATTTGCTACACTGAGAAATTTAGATATTTATCTTTTTCTAGAAATTCAATTTAGCCATTTTTCTTCAGCCATGTCTTTAGAAATTAAACTGTTGTTCAAGTTTAGGAAAATAAATGTGCCCTTGACTCTGACCTCTGTCCTGGCTTGAAAGTTTATATTAGCATGCTGGATTTGCCTTGGTGAAATTATGGTTGTTAAACTTTCCAGTTCCCATTGGAGGCAAATTCTGTTTACAGCCAACTCTGTTTCAGAAGTCCTTGAAATATGGTAAAATTTGTTATGTAGAACAAAAAATATATCAACATTTTTCAAGATGTGTTTGGAAAGCTAGGGTTGTTACTTTAAGGGATAGTGGTAGGCTAAATTATATAAGAAAATTGGCCAATAGCTAAGTATACTTGTGAGAAATCTAATTTCAGAATTTTTACTGTATTAATGTGGATTGTGAATTTTCCTTTTTCTTTTTTCCTTGTCACGTTGGGGATTGAATTTAAGCCTCACACATACTAGGCAAGTACTCTTCCCCTAAGCTATATTATCAGCCTCCATTGTTTGGACCAGAAAGCACATTGTTTTAAAAAATGTATTTAGTACAGGGCCTACAGGGTCTCACTGTACAGATCAGACAGTGATCCTGTTTTTATCCTCCCAAGCACTGGAATTATAGTAGTGCGCCACCACACCCAGTCTCAATCCCCATCTCATTGTGCCCTGGGACAGGGCTGGCACTGCACACTGGGGATTGAACCCCAGTTCCTGCATATGAAAGCACATTTCTTATCCATCACCTTGTCCATGGGATACCCTGTACCATGATACAAATCAATTTGGATTATGTAATGTAAATAACACAAAATGTTCTGAAGTACTGTAGGAACTTTGATCAGAGTTTTTACAGTAATAATGCCTTATAAAATGCTAAATTTGGTCTTCTGTAGGATTTGTCTTTTGGGCCTGAGCTCACTTTGTAGGCCAGGCTGGTCTCAAACTTGGAATGGTCCTCCTTCCTCATCCTCCTCAGTGCTGGAATTACAGGTGTGTACCACCATGCCCAGCTTCTGTGGGATTTGGTTGCAACCAGTATTCACTAGTATGTGGACTTTGTTACATTCGCACACAGAAACATTGTTTTCAAGGTAATGGAAAGAAACAACATTCACTATATGAATATTTTTTATTGATAATCAGAAGTCTAGATTTACTAAACTCAGAGGTAGTCTGGGCTCCTCCCCAATAAACTTTAGTCTTAAGACAGTTCATTTTAGTAAGTTCTTCATTATTAGTATAAAAGAAAGTCACTGAGAATACTTGTAAAATCAGCTATGTAACCTCTATAAATGGCTGTTAGAGTAGTTCAAAACTAAAATGATAACATGGTTTGTGAATAATACAGTATGTACTTATCAGTGATAGCAAGTCTATAACAAATGCAGACTTCTACTTTAGATATTAGGAACTTTTTGTGCTCTTTACCTAATCTGGGCATCATTATTATCTTCCTTTTCCGCCACCTGGAGTCAGGAAGATACAAGTGATCTGTCATAAAATAAACTATATTATTACTGTATAAAATAACCAATCTTCTCAATAAATAACATCCTTTTGCAGTAAGACAATAATGCCATACCTATTTTACTGGATTCTCTAGAAGATATTTCTCATCCAGCATCAGATATGTATACTTTCTATACATGTAAATTATGATTTTTAGAAACATTACAAATGCAAATTTGCTTCTGAAACAAAACACAACATTAATTTCTTAGACTTTCAGAAATGTTGAGGCTTTTTAAACATTTCTGATACAATTAGCAGCTTCTCAGAATGATAAGCACCAAAATGAACACTGACACTTGTATAGAGTTAACATTTCTCTCAAAAACTTCACACATTTAAATTCGGGTTAGCATTGTTCACGGTTTGAATAGGTACAGAAGCTATCACTTCATGAAATCTTCCTTAAATATTAATTGTTCAGTCTTGGTAACCAAAGTTTGTTTTTAGGTCAGTTTTGTTTATAACTGAGCCTTCAGTAAGGTGTAATAGCGTCTTCAAAATATTAATCTTTTTGAATGTTCTTATTCCTTCAATTAGAAAAGCATCAAAAAAGTAGTCTCTTTTGCTGTTTCTAATGGGGAAAGGGGTATCCTTCATTTTACAGATAAAGAAACTAAATATGTATTGGATTTGAATCCAGGATTCCTGCCATCTAATTATTACCTTCCCCTTTTTTTCTTAAACTTGAAAATCTTTATAATGTTGGTTTCTCTACAAAAAGGATTATATTATACAGCAGTACCTCAGTTAACAAATACTTTTGATTGAGAAGTTTGGTTCTCAAAAGGATTTATGAAAATTTTGTTTTTGTTTGTGAACTAAAGTGAGTGACAAACATGACCATGGCCATCCTTGTCCACACAATTGGAAATTTGACCATCTTTTCCAAAATTGTGAAACTTAAGTTCATGAATCGAGGTACCATTGTGCTTGAATTTAGACTCTGAAGAGTATAACCATCAATCTAAGGGGTGGAGGAGAGTGGGAAAGATGTTAGGCAGGGAAATTTGGGTTTTGCTTTGACCATAGAATTTGGTGTGTGTTGTATGTGTGTACATGTGCGTGCCTGCACCGGATAGCCTGCCCAGGGGTTCAGACATGCTAAGCATGTTCTACCACTAAGCCATAATTTCAGCCTTGTTTGCCTTTAAATGATTTTAAGCTTTATCTTTATGTAAATTTCTGACTGTAAAAACACTTAGAAACAAATTTACATTAGGCTCGTGAACCAATTCAAATTTCAGTTCATGTACCTTTTTACAAATTGCTGCCTTAGAAGTTAGAACTCTGAATGCCAAGTAGAAAAATTGTTTAGGACAGTGCTGGTGAACCTATAGCATGTGTTCTCTAGCAGACTGTTTATTATCATTGAAAGCTCTAAAAGTTTTGCCATCATTGGTTTAGGGCTTGCTGGCAAATCAAATTTAGTCTTATATACTTCTATATTTAATATACCAAGATAATTTTCTGCATTACATTAACATTTTCAATTATATAATGACTGCTTATTTAAATTAAAATGGTTAAGAAATTGAAGATATTACCAGATTTTATAAGTAATTTAAAACGACTACAAATGCTACTGATAACAGCATATATGATTTGTGTATATACAGTAAGTTTGGCACAGAAATGGTTCTCAAAAATTAGTATATTTCCTCTGTCCTTTGTGGGTTCTCAAGCTATTATGTGCCAAGATTAGTGCAATTTCATTTTCAGAAACATTTCAAAATATGAACCAAGGCAACTGACTTTTTGTAATTATGTATAGTACTTAGGGATCTGCCTATAAGAACTGCCATTGCCTTTTGTGTTTGGTCTTTCCCCCACCTTCATTCTTACAGTAGTTAAGATAGGTTAATTTTCATAGTAGAGAATGGTTTTCACGTGAGTAGTGATGGTAAAATACTTGTTTTCTGATTTAAAAAAAAAGGTGTGCTATTAACTGGGTTAACACTACTACAAACCTTATGACAAATGGAAGTAACAGCACTGCATTTGGAAGTCTTCTCTGTGTATGGAAACATGCTTCTGTCGGTGAGTGGCAGATTGCTGGAACATAAGACCTGCTTTCATAAAAAGACTCAAAGCCCTACCATTTCTGAAAGGGTCTAGGAGTAGCAGGTTGGCCTCTGAACACTTGGTTTGTGCTAGACTCTGAGAAAGTAAAAATGAATTTTTCAAACAAGTAGTTCCTGGCCTCAAAGAGCTCAGACTATACTTCAGATACATACATGAAGTAGGCAGTTATACTACAGTGTTATAAATCCAGTAAGAAAGATAACCAGTTTATCCTCAAGAGAAAAGAGACAGGGCTTTGAAAGCGAGATTGCCTGGGAGGAAGTGCAATGGAGTTGAATGGGATGATGGTGGGTAAAGGTGTCCTGCTGGAGTTTTAATTTAAGTGGAAGAATGTAGTGAATCCTAATGTCATTCCAATTCTTGGAACACAAATGGCATGTTATGTATTTAGGTAATAGGAAATAGAAGCAATTGGTTGTTGAGTTTTAAGTAGTCCTAAGGCTGTGTGGAGGATAGAGATGGCTGGAAGCAAGAGAACAGTAAGTGTTGTGGTGCAGGTGAAGTCAGAGTCTGGCTTACATTGCAGTTAATGCTCATTAGTATGGAAAGGAGAGGGCAGAATTTGTAGAACTAATCCAATGAAAGAGGAAGTATTGAGGGTGATTCTCAGATTTCTAGCAGGTGCTACCAATCACTGGGAATAGCACACTTAAAAGCAGTTCATTTGCCATGTGATCATGTGAAGTACCTATGGGTCACACTCAGGCAGGTCTATCTAGGGGGGCAGTGGGGCAGAAGTCTGTTGCTAAGGCAAGAAGATTGCTCTCTAGTAGGCTGGGGTTTCTTATCAAACAGGATAGTGGCATCCAACTGCAGTTTTGGAGGGAGACAGATTTCCCTAATTTTTGTAGACAAAACCTTGTCATCTCATCAGGGCCATACTGTCTTGAGCTGCTGGGACCTGTTTGTCTGTTTTCTCTCATATTTTCTTAAAACATTAATAAAACTTTCTAAGTCCTATGATCGTTTCTTTCTGGAAAATGCATTATAGGGCTGGGGATATAGTAGCATAGGTATCTGCCTAGCAAGTGCAAGGACCTGAGTTCCATTCCCAGTTCCAAAAAAACAAAACAACCAAAAAAAAAAAAAAAAAAACCAACCCTAATTATATGCAGCACTATTTCTTTGCAGATAGCACTCATGGCAAGGTCTTGAACATAGCAAGTAATCAATAAATGTTCATCTTTGATACTTATACTCAGCTGGCTTTATGTAAAAAAGGAGTACTTCAGTGTGGTGCCAGCACTGAAAACACTGGTGCCCACCACTAAAATGCAGCCTTTTTTGAAGGAGTACTGGGTTTTCAACCCATGAAGCTTGATTCCAACTTTTTTTGTTTAATATTGAGACAGTCTTGCTAAGTTGCTCAGGGTGGACTTGAACTTGTAATCCTCCTGTTTCAGTCTCTGAGTAGTGAGCATTATTGGCAAACATTACCATGCTTGGTTTAACTTCCTTATTTTCTTTTTTCTTGTAGGAACTTTTGTTTTGCTTCTCAAATTTAACTTCTTACAAATTTCAAACATACTTAAGCATTAATTGTAAATAGGCAGTGCTTGATAGGTAGATATCTTCAAGATTGAATTCCTTTCATTACCACCACATATTGCTTAGTGCAGGATTTAGAAGCATCCGTTCACTTCTTATCCAGTTGAGGTCCCCCAAGGAGGAGTTAGAGTTGCAGTAACCTGGAGTGAGTAATCCCTGATTCCAGGTGGTGGTGAGAGTTGAGCTTCACAATTTACTTGAAAAATATGTGCAAAAAGAGTAAAAATAAGAACAACCGAGGCTTTGTTGCAGCTGAGTGGCTTGGCGACATTTTGTACAGAGGTATCATTGGGCATGACGGATTGGATCCTAGGACAGAATCCAACTGCCCTTGGAGTGGAAATACAAAATTCTTTTTAAGAGCACTAAGATGCTGGGATTTCTCTGGAATAACCACCTTTGAGAGCTGTGGCTCATATCCAGGAACTGTAACCTGAGAAGGAACAAGAAACAACTGCATGAGTGATCTTAAGATGTCCTGTGATGCCAGCACTGAAAACACTGGTGCCCACCACTAAAATGCAGCCTTTGTGCAAAGCAGGTAACGTTCTGCCAGGCCTCTGGAGCCTGTAACTCAATGCCTGTTGACAGTTGCTAATGCTGTTTGCCAAGAATCACAAAATGAAATAAAGACAGGAATAGGTACCTTATCTGCTGATGTAAGTCAGGAGCAAGAAGAAAGCAAGACTGATTCTGCAACCATCATTTATTTCCTCTCTCCTTTTTGTTTTTCCTCTGCCTGCCCCCTTTGTTTTTTTGAGCCAGGGTCTCACTATGTAGTTCAGGGCAGCCTTGAACCCACTATGTAGCCCAAGCTGGCCTCAAACTCAGGCTGGCAGTCCTGCCTCAGCCTCCTAAGTGGTGGCGGGTTGCAGGTGTACATCACTACACTTGGTTGCCACCAATCATTTTCATGGATTGTAAAGGTGAAGAATTGTTTCTCTTTTTCCCAAATGTATAGTTAATATCTTCACTGGATATTGAGTAATTTTAAAGTAGGTCCCCCCTTCTTGAATTCATTCTCATTTTTCTTACAGCTTAATCTGAGTGTGTAAGTCTGTTGCTTTCTTTACAAACATTTGACTTACAGTTTGTTTTCATGAGTCTGAATTTTTACCCAGATTTATCTTTTTGGTAGAAGAATGACCAGGAAAAATAGGACGAATGTTAACTAAGTAGAGGTTATCTCCACAGAAGATCATGGAGAGTATATCTTCATTATAGATCACGGAAAGTAATGGAGAATAATATCTACATAATTTCTGATGAGTATCTTAGCTATTTGTTTCAGCTTCAAAAGTACTTCAATCTTGTCTTAGAACAATACCTATAGAAGAGATGACTGCCTTCTCCCAGAAGCCGTCCTGCAAAACGTGACTCCATACCAAAACAGACAAACCCAAAAATTAAAAAACAACTAAAGAATCCTGAAGAATGTTACATCAGAGGAGGAGGACAAGGTCGCCAACTATGGGAGGTACCTAGTTCATTCACATAAACCTACTCAGCCTTGTGCCTCTTTTCCTAGAAAGAATTCAGAAACCTGCATCTTAATAGAATTAAAAACTGAAAATGTACTTGGATTAATTGATGATAGGATTGCAAAACATCTATCACTTGCTCGTGGTAAAATTTACAGATCAAATTTCATTTGTTATGAATTCTTTATTTTTTTTGTTGTTTTGAGACAGAGTCTCACTATGCAGTTCAGGTCTCACCTGAGCTCACTTTACAAAGTGAGCTACAGCTCAGGCTGATCTCAAACTCACAACAATCCTCCGGCCTCAGCCTTCCGAGTGCTGGGATTACAGGCATGCACCACCATGCCTAGCTTTCATTTGTTATGAATACTACTAAGGAACTTGTCTCACCCCTTTACCCTTTGCAGTGCTGTGGATTGAATGGAAAGCTTGGTGTTCTAGGTAAGAACTCTATTACTGACCAACACCTTCAAGCCCCCAGTCTTTTTAATGGCAAAAATTCGATGGAAAAGGTATTAAATGGTATTTTATGAAGCTTGAAAGTACTTTTGCTAGATTGGTTATTTTTTTCCTAAGACCTATTTGTACGTCTTTATGGGGTACATTATGGTAGTACAATACAAGTACGCAGTGTATACTAATCTGAGCAGGCTAATAAACATTTCTGTCTTTTCAAATTAATTTTCATGTGCTGAGGAATTTGTACTCTCCTTTTCTAGTCATTTTGAAATAAACCACAAGATTGTTCTAATCTGTAGATACCCAAGAACTAGAAATGATTCTTGCACTCTACTTTGGTACCCCCAATGGAACTTCTTTCCAGTCCCCAGCCCCCTGCCCTTCTTGGTCTCTAGTGACCACTATTCCTTTATGTTTTTGTACAAGAAGTGAGAACATGTAGTTTTGTCTTTCCATGTCTGATTTATTTCAGTTAACATAATGACCTCTGGTTCCATCGCGCTGTTGCTGCAAAGGACAGGATTTTCTTTTTTATGGACAAATAATCCATTCTGTGTTACATGCCATATTTTTCTTTTTTTCTTTTTTCTTTTTTTTTTTTTCTGGTCTCAATGCCATATTTTTCTTTATCCATTAATTCACTGAAGGGTTGCTGAGTCAGTACTTACAGCAGAAAATAGAGGGGTAAAGTATCTTTTTACATAATGATTTCATCTCTGTTGGGTATATATACAACAAATGGCTAAATTTTATCTGGTAGTTTTATTTTAGTGTTAAGGAATCACGATATTGTTTCCTATAGTGGCTGTTCTAATGTACATTCCCACCAACAGTATATACACACTTCCTTTTCCCTGCATCCTCACCAGCATTTATAATGTTTAGTCTTGTTAGTAATTGCCCTTCAAATGAGGGTGAGACGATATCTCATTGTGGTTTTGATTTGCATTTCCCTGCTGACTGAGACTGAGCATAATTTTTTATGTACTTGTTGGCTGTTTATATCTTCTGAGAAATATTTAGTTTTTTAGTGCATTTTTTTTTTTTTTTTTTTTTTTTTTTTTTTTTTTTTTTTTTTTTTTTTTTTTTTTTTTTTTTTTTTTTTTTTTTTTTTTTTTTTTTTTGAGACAGGGTCTTGCTATATAGTTCAGGCTGGCCTTGAACTCATGATGATCCCCCTGGGACTCAGCTTCTGAAGTGCTGAGATTACAGGCATGTGCCAACATGCCAGGCTTAGAACATTTTTAAACTAGGTTGGGTTTTTTTTTTTTTTTTTTTTTTTTTTTTTTTTTTTTTTTTTTTTTTTTTTTTTTAATGTTTAGCTTAACTTTTGTTGCCTTGCCTTTGAGGCTCCATCTAAAAATTATCACATGACTGTCTTGAAGTGTTTCCCTTGTGGTTTTTTGTAATTTCCCAATTTCATATTTTAACAGTTAGGTCTTTGATCCAATATGAGTTCATGTTTGGGTAAGATAAGAGGAAAGAATCTAGTTTATTCTTCTGTATATGCATACCCATTTATTGAAGAGACTTCCTTTTCTCAACTGTATGTTCTACAAAAAATGCTGGCTGTATGAATGTGGATTAACTTCTGAGTTCACTATTCTGTCTGTTTTGATGCTGGTGTCATGCTGTCTTAGTTACTACAGCTTTGTGATATGTTTTAAAATTAGGATCAAACCTAGCCTTTGTGCATGTTAGACATCCCAGCCCTAGGTTTTATTTATGTTGTGATCTTGATTTCTTTCCAATTTTGAGATTTAGTTTCTTTTGCTTTTCTGTCTTTGGGGTGTATAAATAAATATATATATATATATATATATATATATATATATATATATATATATATATATATATATATATATATATATATATATATATATATATATATATATATATATATATATATATATATATATATACACACACACACACACACACACACACACATATATATATATATATATATATATATATATATATATAAATGTGTGCCATGATTGCAGTAAACTTCCCTCTCCCTACTGCTTTTGCTGTATGCCGTAGTACGTTGTGTTATCATTTTTAATTTCTTTAGAAATTTAATTTTATTTTCCCTTTTTTCAGTTACCTATTGGTCATTTACGAGCATGTTATTCAATTTCCATGTGTTTGCATACATCCCATTTTCTTGTTGCTTTGAAATTTTAAACTGTTGTGGTCTTAGAAGATACATGGCATGATCTCTTTTCTTTTCTTTCTTTTTTTTTTTTTTTGCACAACTGGGGATTGAACTCTGGCCCTTGTGCTTGCCAGGGAAGTGCTTATACTGAGCCATCTCCCTGGGCCCTATGATTTAATTTTTTAAAAATTTACTGAGACTTGATTTATGCCCTAACATGATCTATCTTATAAAAATGTTCCACATCCAGAGGAAAAGAATGTGTGTTCTGTTGCTGTTGGATAAAATATTAGGTCCTTTTGCTCTGTTGTGGGTACAACTTAGGTATTTCTTTATAGATTTTATAACTTGATTTGTCCGTTGGGTAAAGTAGGATACTGAAGCCCCCTGCTGTTATTGTATTGAGAGTCAGTTTATCCCTTTAGATCTATGGTTCCCATGTTGGGTGCATATATATTTGCAATTGTTATATCTTCTTTTGGAATTTATTATCAATGTATGATGACATTCTTTGTTTCTTTTTATAGTTTTTAATGTCTGCTTTATCTGAATATAGTGACTCCTTGCTTTTGGTTTTGATTTGTGTGATGTATCTTTCTGACCCTTCACAGTCTGTGTTCCTTTATCAATGAAGTGAATTCCTTTAGGCAGAATACAATGAATCTTGTTTAAAAAAAAATCCATTTGGCCAGTCTCTCTGTTTTGATTAATGAATCTAATCCATTTGTAGTCAAAATTGTTATTAATATAGATGTACTTCCTCCTATTCATTTTTATTCTTTTAATCTCTTTTTTTGTGATTTAGAAGTTTCCTGTCATGTTATGCTAAGATTTTATTCTCTTTTTTCATTTCATATGTTTTTCCAGGAGGTTGGTATATTAATGTGTTTCACTGTGGCAGTTATCCTTTCTAGTGTAGGACTAAGTATTTCTTGTAGGGCTAATCTGATGGTGAGATATTTCCTCTGGTTTTGCTTATCTGGAAAAGATTTTTTCTTTCTTTTTTTTTTGTTGCAGAACTGGGGATTGAACTTAGGCCCTTGTGCTTGCCAGGGAAGCATTTATTCCACTGAGCTATCTCCCTAGCCCCTTTTCTTTCATATTTGAAGGATAATTTTTGCTAGGTATAGTATTCATAGTTGGCAGGGTTTTTCCTTTCAGTATTTTAAATATATCGTGCCATTCTTTTCTGACCTGTAACTGGCTGTTAATTTAGGGAATATTCCTTTTTATATGACTTGATACTTTTATTTTCGCTGTTTATAGTTCTTTGTCTTACATATTTGACATTTGACTGTCTTGGTAAAGGTATGATTTTGTTGAATGAAGTTGAGATTCTTGATTTCTGTGTATTTATGTGTCCATTATCTCCTTAAAGATTTGGGAATTTTTCAACTATTATTTTGTGAAATAGGTTTTCAGTTCCTTTCCCTTTTATTCACCTTGTGGAATTCCTCTAATGTAAATATTTATTTAACGTGTCCCAGAAGTCTCATAGGCTTGCCTTCTTTTTAATTCTGCCTATGTTAATTCAAAAGAATTATCAAGCTTAGAAATTCTTTCTTCTGTTTATTCTTGTTTGTTGAAGAAGCCCTCTATTATAATTTTCATGTCATTGATTGAAGTTCTTAGTTCCAAGATTTCTGATGGGTTCTTTTTCATTTGTATTTCTTTTTTTGCAGAACCGGGGATCTAACTCAGCTTATTCCGCCAAGCCATCTCCCCAGCCCCTAACAAGCCAAGTACATACTTTCTTAAAAACTGATCTTGGGCAGGTCTGAAGGCTTATCAAGGTAGGGAAGCCCATATAGAATTTCTTATGGAGATAACCTAGTGTCTGCTTTGGAAGTTGCCCTAATTCTAAGACAGTAGTGGGAAGACATTTGATCTGTGGTAATTGAATTTGGTTAGGTGAGTTCTAAGAGTCTGATTCATCTTTTTTTTTTTTTTTTTTTAAATTACATTACCTGTTGTTGCACAAAGCAAGAATAAAATCACGTATGATCAAAGCATGAACACTATGTAGCAGAGTAGATTGGGGAAGAAGACACATCCACATTTATTAAGGAATTGGAATAGCAGCTATAGCCAGGTGATTTTAACCAGCTGGCTCCCAGACCTGTTTAGTCATAAACTGTCAGCAGGGGTCAGTGACTGGAGGCCCTTTGGATGTGTAATCTATATTGTTCTTCCTCTTAATATGTCTTTGGTTACACAAGTTAAGTGAGATCTGTGTTAATAAAAAATAACCTCTGGGGCTGGGGAGATAGCTCAGTAGCATAAGCATTTGCCTGGCAAGCACAGGGTCCTGAGTTCAATCCCATTACCACAAAAACAAAACAAAACAAAAAAAACAAAAACAAAAAACCTGTCTACCAAGGTCATATAAGGTCAGGCAAGGTCTATCACTGCCTCCTGGGGCATTACTTCTGGGCCTATGTGTAGGTCTTCTCAGCTCCTCTGTCAGTGTTAGCTCCCAGATGGGTCATAGCCTCACTTGACCATGTGGCTACTTTTGGTGAGATTGGGGGACTAACTGAAGTTTAGAGTTTTGTAGAAAAAGCTTCCCTCTTGCCCTGGGTGTTTGTTGACCTTGAAAGGGGAGAGTCAAAATATTGATTGTTCTTTTAGTTCAGTTACTTTTTTAGCTTTGGTCTTCAAATCACAGCTGAATACCCAGGAGATCAGTTATCTAGATATTAAGCAGCTTCAAATATTTAAGTATGGAACTGTTATTTTCCTAGAAGTTACATCTTTGCAGAGACTCTCTCATTGGTAACTTGAGTTGTTCTCATTTCCTTGTATTGTTTGTACTTTCTTGTGTCTGGCTGAGCTTCTTTAGGATCAACATTTGAATTCTTTTTTAGGCATCTTACAGATTTCTCTAGAGTTAGGGTCTTTCTGGAGAAGAGTTTTTCTTCGGAAGTTTCCATTTCCTTTTATATTTCTTGTGTCCTTAGGTTGATGGGAGCTTGTAGTGCTGTTAAATGTTTTGGAGGAGCTCTGGGACTTGGAGCATACGTTTCCCTGGTCCCAAGAGACAAGTTTAAGTGAACCAGGGCTTTTGGCACCAATTCTGTGGTCAGAAATCTGTGGATTGTGGAGAAGATGTTCCTTAGGTCTTCAGGAAGGTGTACAGGTAACATGTAGGATCTTGGTGCTCTATCCATCCTCTAGGAGGGATGTGGGTGAGAATATCACTAGATCATGCAGAGCAGCAAGCTCTGGTGGGGACAAGGCCTGTGGCACTGGCAGCAAAGTGAAGCCAAGCCTGTTTTGCGCCTACAGTGTAGTCCCAAGGTTTAGGCTGTGAAGGACAGTTTGCCTAGGTCCTACTTTGTGATTAAGTTGTCAGCAGGGGGCAGGGCCACTCACAGCTGCATTCTTGGAGGAGTGGGCGTGCTTGGGAGCTTCCCATCACAGATGGATAGGTGTGAGTGGAGTAGGACTTAGCAGCGGGGGCTGTTGTGAGACTTACTGTAGGTTTTATGGGGCAAAGGTGGGTGGAACAAAGGTAAGTGGGACTCAGCCTCATGGCTATGGCAGGGAGGCCACTGGTGCTGAAGCTGCAGCACGGTGGAGCACCTGCCCAAGGCTTTGATACTGGCCCCTACAGCAAGATGGCATGTAGGAGTCGCTGTTGTGGTAGCTGAATTTTGGAGTTTGGGAAAGGTTCAGAGTTAGTGTCTTATTTGGACAGAAGACTCACTTTTATTCCAGCCAGTTCCCCAAATTGGATTTAGCTTTTAAAGGACTGGAATTTTGCAACAGTTAGGAATGCCAGTGTATGCCAGCACTTTCCTGATTAGGTTATGCAGTGTGAGTCCCACTAGCCCCCTTTCTTGACATTGCTTTGTTGTTTTCAGCTCTTCATGCTATTTTAGATTCCCATCACCTCTTTACTAATTTCCAGTCCTCCCTCCCTCACTTTCCTTACAAAACAGGTTCTCTTTTGCTGCCCTGACACTTCTCTGTGACAGTCTTAAGCAGGCACCTGTGTTTAGCCATCTTAGTGTATTTTATTCTTAATAAATTTGGATTTTTCACTATAAAAGCCATCACAAAAATATTTAGTTATATTAAAAATTAATTTTCACCTAGGAGAAAAACTTTTTCTTTGTGTAGTGTTTTTGTTTTGTTCCTACCATACTCGTACTCCACTCTGCCACCAGCTGCAAGTCTGGTGGTGTTCCTTCCTTCTGCCCCAGGTATCTACTTTTGGATATTTCTACTTAAGTTCCTCTGGGGTGAGTATAGTGAATGCAGTGATATTTTAAGTAACAGCTAGCATTGCATACTTACATTTATTTCATAGGATCCAGGCAAGAGAAGTAGATAATATTCTCCAAATTTGTTGGTTTTAAATGGGCAGATATGTTTTCTGTCTTGGACTTCCACAATTACATTGGGTAATGGATTTTTATACTGATCAAAAACTTGACCCTTTATACCTGTGACACAGAAAGAAAACTGGGTATAAACATTTTATGGCATATGAAAAATTCTTGTCTTGTTTATGAAAAATAAATGCCTTTTTTGAGACAATTTCTCTTTATATAGTCCAGGCTGGCCTTGAACTCAGTGATCCTCCTACCTTAGCCTTCCTGAGTGCTGGGATTACAGGCATGCACCACCATGCTCAACAGTATGGCCCATTTTTATTAGTTATTTTAAGTTAAAAAGCATTATAGAAGAGAAAGCATTTTTGTTGACTGTAAATTAGTTACTAATTTGATAGCACAAATATGCTGATTGTCAAATATTCCATTTATAACATTATCAAAATAAGAGAACAGAGATGACAACCTAAGATCCAGTCCTATAATTTCCAAGTTGTTTATTCAGTCACCAAAGTGTACTCTAACATACCTTTTGTGAATTCTAAACGAAACAATATCATTGTTTACAGGATATTTACAGAAGGGACCCAGTAGTTTTGCCTATTGTCAAGCAAACACTGGGAAGAAAACCTCTAAACACCAAGGTTGTCTGAAACATGGGATTCCTTGATGGGGATCATATTACTAAGAACAGCAGCTAACATATATTGAGCCCTTAATTAGGCCCTTTGCTAAGTGTTTAATGGGGATTTTCTCATTAAATCCTCACATTAAGCTAGACAATGTTATCACAGCTTTACAGGTTGCATCTGTGGTAGAGTGCTTGCCTAGAATGCATGAGCTGAGCCCCTGGATTAGATCCACCCCCCTATATCCCACCACACCACCATCAAACAGCAGCTCCATCTTACAGCCAAGAGTAAAGGTTTGGGAGGCACAACCTAGGTATAAGCCCACAATAAGAGCCCATGCTAAATCAGCCACCCCCTTCCCCACTTCAAAGTTTCAGGAGTAGGCATCTTTTTGTGGTATTGGAGACCAAACCCAGGGCCTGAAATACTCTAGGCAAGTACTCCACCCATGAGCTGTACCCCATCCTACTTCTCATTTTAAATCATAAATTTCCTAGTCCAGTTTGTTCACTCCAAGAACAAGCCAGGCAATCTAAAGGTGGAGCTCTTTAGGCTCCATGACATAAGTGAGAAGCCATAAGATACCGTTAAACTGTCCTCAGTTATACACAACAGTTATTTATGAGGCAGAAAAAGGAGGCACATTAGCTTTCTCTAGAAAAAAATTAAAATGAGAAAAACAAAGGTTCTGACACTTGGCAAGCAAACTTCTGACCCAACTTGCCTTTTGTTTTCCTCCTGCTCAGTTAATTTTTGCCCTTCCCCCTACGGACAAATTATTAAATGCTGTATTTCCTTCTTTCCCAATATAGGTCAGCTATGTAGACCTTTTTATGTAACTTGTCCTTTTGTCCCCCAGCCCTTCTTTCCAAAGTTCCACTTACATTTATTCCTACTATTTGGTGTGCTGAAAAAGATGAGTAGCTCTGATAAAGCTATCACTAGGGGAACAAAATATTTTTTAAAAGTTCAGCTAATAAACCATGGAGCAGACATACAACCTGCGGCCTAAAGTCTTCCACATCTGAAGATGTGCTGAGAAAGGTTAGGCTCTCCTTCCCTCGGAATGTATTAGCTTCATGAATGAAGAGTCCCTGCTGGGAAGAGCTGCAACTGTTGGCCACAGCACAGTGAGCACCAGTGCAGCGAGCACTGGTGCAGGATGACCTAGGAGACTGCTTGTTCACTCCATGCCTTGGCTTGACTCTGATCCCAGTTCCACTTGTTTTGGATCTGGTATGAAATCTACATGCTGCTCAATAGCCTTCTGGAACCCAGCCTGTACCCTGTTCTGGGGCCAGGTGCTGAGTATGTGGGAGGTGCGGGCTGTACACGAGACCACTAGATCCTCCTTGGGGACTCCAGGGAGACAGGGCAGGGCAGCAGGGGGCAACACTGTCTTGCTCCCTTATCTCCAGAGGGTGTGACATGCAGGACACTCTAGGCCTAGACCTCTGATGTCTGCAGACACTCTTATTCCAACACCTAGTAAGTCCTCTAAGCATACCACAGAGGCAGAGTTTAGATGGAGATATGCGGTGAGTTCTACTGCAAGCAATCCCCTCAACGCAATGAGGCAAAGTAGGACTGACGCTGTTCATCCTGCTCTGTTGACCAAGCTGAGGTTCAGACAGGCCAGATTGAAAGGGAAAAACTCCAAGAGAAATTGTTCCTTTTAAAACTGTTCTTTTGAAACTGCTGAGATCTGTAACTACTTCATGACTTTGTAATTACTTTCTTGACCCACGTAACCACATGCAGCTTGCCTGATTGTACCATCGTACCAGGCTTCATGAACTGACGATCATTAATCTACCCTCGTAGCTCACCTTGCTAGCTAATTGGAACAACTGCTAGGCTTTTCAGTCTCACCTTCATGCCTCCTTTGTACCTCCTATTGTGCAACATATCAAATTCCTACACCATGAGAGACTGGGGCCTGATATTCTGGGAATGGTTGCACTCAGTGCCTGTCGACATAAATCTGTCTCCAAATCCTGGACATTGTTTTGGTGTTTCTCCTTGCCCTGGCAAGATGACAGAACAGTGTGGGATCTACCCAAGCTCCTTCCCTCAGCGCCAGACTTCTTCATGTGTTCAAGGCTATGGTTTGGTACCTCACACTGGGGAAGAAAAGCAGAAGCAGCACCCTAGCATGTAGTAAAATACAGATTGGCAAATGCTAATAATTAAATCAGAGCAATATTCAAGAGGATTTGTCTGCTTCTACGGTTTGGCTCCTTATTTTACACCAAGAGGAGAGAAGCTTTTTATTAAGTAAGTGATAATAGCCATACTTTTATCAGTATTGAGAAATATGGTTTCATTTTTTAAACTAGAAAAAAATGCCTCCCTAATACCACAAGGGGGCAGGATTGGTGTGTACTGGTTTATGAATATTCTTCATGTAACTGTAAATGAATTTGTAACCACCACATACAAAAATAGCTATGCCTCAGTGTGTGTTGTGTATCAGTGTAAACTCCTTCACTGACAGTATTCTATCAACATGGCTCTTTGCAGCCAATCTTCATTCAAAGCTTGGTAAATAATGTTTATAATGACTGAAATTATGAAAATAGTGCAGTTACAGAGCATATTTTGTATTCAGTTGCATTCTCATATTTATATTGATGGAAGATGAATTTTAGGAAAGAATAAGCAGAGTAATGTTCTAAAGGATCAATGTGCTCAGTGGAATAAGTAGTTTCCTGGCAAGTGCAAGGGCCTGAGTTCAATCTCTGGTCCCGCAAAAAAAAAAAAAAGGATTAATGTGGATAGAAATACTAGAGAATGCTTAAGTTCATGCATGCTTTGTGAGACAAAGCATGAGGAAAATGAAGGGGCAGACCCTAGAGAGCACCCATATGGGGAGATGGCTCAGTGGAATAAGAGCTTCCCTGGCAAGTGCAAGGGCCTGAGTTCAATCCCCGGTTCTGCCAAAAAAAAAAAAAAAAAAGGAGCACCCACAACATGGAAGGGGAAATATCCCATAATATACTTAAAATTCTTTAAGGTCCCTTCTTTAGGGAATCAACGTATCCACGAAAAGCCCAGTTAGGGGGACACAACCCATAAATTCAAACAGTAATCTCTATTTCTGCTTAGGTTTGGGGACTCTAGGTTGGGGACATGGGTAAGAAGGGAATCCATAAGGATGTGAGGCCCAGGGAAGGTCCTAATTATCCTCGTTCTGGGCTTGCTGTCCCATGCTCCCCTCCCTCACCCTTCACCATCTACTTTTAACAAATGAAAAGAGGTGTTAAGTGTGCAAGAAACTTGAGTTGGCTCACCTACCATATGTCTACACACCCTACACTTGGATCAGTGTGGTAGATAACTACAGTGGCAGTTCCCGATATGGACACAGACCTTTGGCACACAACACTGTGGACAAAGAGATGTACAGTGCCTAAGACACTTGAGCTGTGTAGGAGTCTGCCATGACAAGGAGGGGGTTTCTCCTGTGCCATGTTTTCCAGGTGTAGCCCGTGGGCCAGCAGCTGCATTAGCAGGCAAATGTTAATCCAAGTCCCAGTTGATGAGCTGCTCTGGGACAGGGCCCTCTGGGTGAGCTCCGGGGAATGTCCCAGAACCACCACTCTGAAGAGTCTATGCCCTGTGATAAAGGCTGGGCAGCTTCAGAAGACAAGTGGGAAGACTCCAGCCAGGTCACTGGCAGAGGGTGGGGGCTGAGTGAGATGGAGATGCAGGGTGCCAGGCACCGTCCCAACTCTGTGAAAGCTGTGAAGTGCTCTGTCAGTGTTCTTGGGTCTGTGAAACTGATTGCCAAGGGACAAGTTGCCAAATTGCCAAAAAGGAGAAGGCTTTGTTATCATTCCAGAAGTATGGAAGCTTCTCCTCACGAGGATATTTACAGCATGACAGCTCCAGTGTAATTTCAATTTGGCTTCTTTCCTAGCTGGAAGATGATGTAAAGAAGTAACACTCAATTTTCCTGATTTTTTTTTTTTTTTTTGCAGAACCGGGCATTGAACTCAGGCCCTTGCGCTTGCCAGGGAAGTGTTTATTCCACTGAGCCATCTTCCTGGCCCTTCTGATTTTCTTTGCTAGAGTTGCAGATCATTCAACATGTAAATTAGGGCTACTTTAGACTTTTGTACTACCAATTCAGTTACCTGGAAACTACATTTACCTCACACTGAGTATGGTCAGATTTTTTTTTTTTTTTTTTTTTTTTCAGAACTGGGAATTGAACTCAGGCCCTTGCACTTGCCAGGGAAGTGCTTATTCCACTGAGCCATCTCCCTCCTCCCCTTTTGGAGACAGGTATCCATGCTGGCCTTGAACTCTGCTCCTGCCTCACCCTCCTGAATACTGGGATTATAGGTGTATGCTACCACACCCAGCTTCCAAAAAAGTTTTAAATGTTCTGGTTGTTAAAATGAGCCTGTACCCGTAATACAGTAATAAAACCTTGCACATGCACAAACCAAAGATTCTATGAGCTGCTATACTTCATGTTAAGGATTTAATAGGATTTTACAAACCTAGGTGCACCTGTTTTATATATTCAATTAGCGAGGCTTTGTTATCATTCCAGAAGTATGGAAGCTTCTCCTCACGAGGATATTTACAGCATGACAGCTCCAGTGTAATTTCAAAACACTGGGCCCAGATGTAGTTATAATCTTGCATTCCACCTATAAAGAAGCATATTTAATTTTTGTTAGGATCACAACTGGAATGGAGCCAAGTATCACATACACTGGGGACAAGCGAATGAGACAGTTGCAAGAAATACAGACAGACCTGGAAAGGATGAATGTGACATATTAGTATGTAAAATTGGGGACTGACATTTTACTACCTGGACAAACAGGCAAAACCAAGTATTCCCATCTGGGTAATTGGAGCAGGGTGGATCAGAGTTCAGTTGTATATCAAAATTAAGTGAGCAGTGGGAGATGACCTTTCTAAATTTTTGAAATCCTACATTATAAAGTATATTTCTTCCTTATGGTTTATTTTTTAGTCCCAAAATTTAAAAATATAAATTAGTATATATTAGTTACAGAGTAGGTTTTATTTGTACATACTCATATGTGCATATACTTTGATCACACTTCACCCAGCCCCTTTACCCGTCCCACCCTCCTTTATGAGTTCCTTTCTACTTTCATGGCCTCTCTGTCTCTCCTAGATTCCTTATGAGAGAAGACGTGGTATTTGACTTTCTGAGTCTGGCTTATTTTAATGACCACAACAGTCTCCAGTTCCATCCATTTTCCTGCAAATGACATGATTAAATTATGTCTTAAATGGATATAAGCTGGAATAGATTTATTTAAAATATGTCCACAAACCATTTATAAAAATTATCTAAAGCAAAATGGACCAGTTATTAAGAGAACATTTACTTAGTGTTCACTATCGCTAGGTACTGTTGAAAGTGCTTTGTAGCAACTTGTTTAATCCTCATCAATTTTTACCCTTTTGCAGGGGAAGAAGTGTAACGCTGATGTTAAGGCCCATGTCCAGGGACTCCCCACATCAGTGGCAGACATTTGGGGCATGGTCCATCTTTCCCGAGCCCCACGCTCTTACCCATTGTGCCAGAGAGAGGCCACCACAACCCTTGGGAGGGAAATAGACCTCCGTGGCTTCTGAGGTTGCCAGTGCTCACTCCCCTATACACCCTATTTGCAGGGGGTTGTAAAGTTGTAATCATTTCATAAAATGTAAAACAGTTTTTAAAAATATTTTTGTGGTACTAAGGATCAAACCCAACAGCATTCTACCACTAAGCTACATCCCCAGCCCTGTTCTATTTTTTGTCTGAGATGGGATCTCACTTTGCAGTTCAGGCTAGCCTTAAGCTCACTTTGTAGCCCAGGCTAGTCTTGAATTTACAACAATCCTCCTGCCTCAGCCTCCCAAGTGCTGGGATTACAGGCATGGGCCACCATGCCCAGATTTTTTTTTAAACAAGGTTTCACTAAGTTGTCCAGGCTGGTCTCCAAGTTACAATCCCCCTGCCTTGACTTCCTAAATTACAGGTGTAGAGCACCACACCCAACTTTGTATTTTAATATTTCTGAATTAGTATTATCTTTTTTTTTTTCTGTATTTCAGGGTCTACAGGGTCTCACTATGTAGATCGGACTGGTGGTGATTCTCCTGTTTTCAGCCTCCCAAGTGCTGGGATTACAGTTGCATGTCACCACATCCAGTCTCAATCGATGTCTCAGGACACCCTGTGGGCGGGGCTGGCGTTCGAACTCTGGCTGTTGAGCTCTGCTTAAGCAGGTGCTTTAGTCTGCTGAGCTACCAGGCCAGTCTGAATTGGTTTGTATCTTAAATCTTATGCCTGAAAAAAATCATGTCTTTAACTGAAAACATTTTTTTCTTTACTGGTGATGCTTTGTTGTACCATTAATAGCACCTTGATTTGATGGAACATAGAGACTTCGAAGGAAGTAAATTTTAATTTGTAATACTTGATGTCTGCCCAAGAAAATATTCTCAAATCCATCAGGGTATTTGGGAAATACTAAAGCAGAAAAAGTTTAACTTCAAGAAAACAGTCAAAACATTATGTCAAGATATTAAATATGAAGCAGTATCTGTGTTTCTAGCCAGGAAGAATTTCTTTGTTCTTACTATTTCCTTTACTTACCTTAATGTTAAACAAAAAGACAGAAGAAGGGAAAGGCAGAGAGAAGAAAACAGCTCTGGACCTGGCACTCTCTCACTGTATCTGAGGCACAAAGAGTTTAAACTGCAAAACATTAGGGATGCCTAGCAAAGTGTGGACAGGGCCAGTCAGGCTGGGCCGGCAAAACGTGCAGGTGGCCAGGCTCTGAGCTGCTCCAGGCAGCTGGCTTTGCTTGCTTTTCTCCTGATGACGCACAGCTTGCACATACACACTTGGGAACAATGTCCTACAGCAACTGTGGGCTTTAGCTTATTTCCCACACATCTGGCTTTGTCTTGGAAGTTACAGAGTGAACTTGAAAGAGAACCCTGCTGCAGGGCAGGAGGGGCCCTTCCCTAACGAGGGAGCCAGAGCCCGCAGGTGGGGGTGGGGCTTATCTGGGTGCCAGAGAGGTGGCGCGCGCCATGGGCCTTGTTCTGTGCTGTTTACATTGTGTGGCACACTGGCAGCCAGCCGACAGACACAAAAGTACCAGCTTGTGCAAGATTATTCGACAGTCTGTGTGTCCCATGTGCCAAGCAGGGAAGGCGCCTTTGCAAGTGGCCTACGTGCAAATATGCAGAACTGCAGCTTGCTGTTTTCTAGGCCCAGAAGGGAATGCTTTTCAGTTCCAGCCCACCATCCCTGTGGGCCCTTCCACTGGAGTCCTTCTAACAGTTTCCTGCTCCTAGACCATGAGGTTTTAGACACCCATGGGCTTCTGTTTATATTATTCCTCTGCTCCGCCTTATCTGGCCATCTTACTCTAAGGATGCAAAACTGTGTCCTGCCCAGAGCACAGTGTAGCCTGGAAAGTAGATTTAAAACCACGGCGCCCCTGTGTGACATCGAGCTTTCCTCTGTGCACTGCAAGGCCTGCCGGGTGAGTTCTGCATACTGCACAAGCAGTAGGTGGCTGCCCCTACCCCGCAGCTGTGCTTTGCAACTAGGACCCAAATGGCCCATTTCTCCAAGGTCTTCCCTTCCTCCTCCTGTGTTTGGCTTTGTATTCCTACACAGTGTCCTTTTCTAAATCTCCATTTTTTTTCTCTCTAATTACACTGCCGGCCACTATTTAACTTCTGCTTGTTTTTATTTTTGATAAAATACAGCTCAGTGATCCTCCTGTGTCAGCCTGCCCAGCCCTGGGATTACAGGTGTGCGCCACCACGCCTGGTTTTGGGGCCGGTATAGCATGTGATACTGGGGATCAAACATAGGACCTTATGCTTGCCAGGCAGGTGCTTAGACTGCCAAGCTATCTCCCAAGCCACCACCCTCCTTTCTTTTTTGAGACAAGATTTGTGTAGGCTAGGTTGGCCATGAATTTGTAATCTTCCTGCTTTGGACTCCCAAGTGCTAGGATTACAGATATGTGTACCATGCCCAGCTTTGCAAATGGTGATGCACATCTAACTTGTAGGTGAGATCTGTGTCCTGTTACTCTTTCTTGACACAGTTTCTGGCTCAGTAGGCAGCTGCTGTGACAATGAAAGAGCTGTGGGCAGGGAGAACTGTGTTCGAGCATCTTCAAGCTACTGATCCCCTCTACTGCGCTTGATCTTAGCTGGTAGAGACGTGGGGGGGGGATGTGGGGGGGGGCAAGGCTACTAGACCTAGACCTAGAGACCTTTTTGACAGCTGCTTGGTCAGCATAACCCAGCTAGCCCTTGGGATGAAGGAAGGTGGGAGACAAAGGCAACAAAGAGGCACCCACCTTGCAGGGGATACCAAGAGTATCCATTTGTAACTCCATTAGGGAAGTTCACTTTATTTTTACACTGATCTGGCTTCGTCATGTTGGGGTTTCTTGAAGCATAGGTATGCGCAAGGTGTTGGAAAACGTCATCATCAGGAGTCAAGCTGCGTGAGTGTGCTGTTCCCGTTGCTGCAGTGGAAAGATAAACCAAGACTGGTGGACTTTTGCAGAGGAAGTGCCCAGCACCCTAAGAAATCTATCACATGTCTCAGAAATGCCTATTTCCTTAAAAGGGAAATAATTATGGTTTAGATCTGAACTGTCCCCCCCGGATTCTTATATGTTGAAGGTGATGGGATCACGGGGTGCGGTGCCCATCCCTGGTGAGTCTGTAGTAGAGTCCACTGCCAGCAGGTGGCTGCCGGCCAGCAGAGAAAGGAACCCCACCTCCTCTAAGCACCCAAGAGAGAAATCTACCCACTTCTGTCAATGCTCTTTTTCTTCTGATTTCCACTTTTAAATGAGCATATATGAGGTGAGAGCTCACAAAATAAGTTAGATGCATATTCAGATGCCTAAGTCAGCGTAAGAATTAAATATCCACTTAGTCACTACTGCTCATTTCTGGAGGTCAGTAAGCTCTCCTTAGGTGCTGTAGGGATTAGAATTAGCCACTGTAACAATCCTAAGTCATATATTCCTTATTCCAGAGTTTTAAAAAGAGTATTGTTCATGCAATCAATAAAGGTAAATTGTTCTGAAATTACTTTCTTGTAGCCATGTGACCTCTTGGGAAATCATCCAATTTCACTGTTTCACAGATGGACAGTAAGCTGTTGGCTGTCACTTCAGTCACACTACCCAGCTGCTCTTTAAGACACAGTGAAAGGATGGTTCAGGGTTAGGAAGACAGGGTGCCCAGCCCACAGGCTCGAAGTGGGGGAAGGAGCACTTGTCCTCCCTTGAGGCGGAGCCCTGGCAGCTCTGACCTGGGCTAAGGAGCCAGAGGGGCTGTGGCTGCTTACCTGGAGCACCATTATCAAAAGGGTAACTGGCCACCAGGGCGCCACCGTGCAGGTTTGCAGAGAGGACAAACGTCTCCGATTTCAGCCACTTCATGACTGCCAGGGTTTCAGGCTGTCGTGATACATTATTGTATTCAAAAGCATCCGGGAAATTTCTATTCAGGTCATACTGGTTATAATTTTCCCTTTAAAAGAAAGAATTGTGAGGACTTACTGATGGCCCATGAGGGAGGTAACCCTGGCTCTGCCTGGACCTTTGGCTCAGGGTTCAGGTGCTTCCCCGTGTGTGAATGCTCTGCTAGGCCACCCATGTGACCTGCTTTCACCAATGGGACATTAGCTATTGTGAAGCAAACAGACGCTTGACAACAAGTAATTGTATTTTGGGACTTTGTCCTGTTAGAGCTCTGATGCTCCCATGGTGGTCACATGGAGAGTCCTCAAGGGGGAGTGAAGAGCTCAGGTGGCAGCCACAAGGAGACTCAAGCCACATGGCCTTGGGTTAAGGCCAGACAGATTCAGGCCAAGACCATGGTACTGGTACAGAGACTGGCCAGCCCTGCTCTGCCGGCCTGACCTCCTGACTTACAGAACCAAGGGCAAATTGTGGTTGGGCTGGGTAGATAGCTTGGCCATCTATGTGCCTGCCTGGCAAGTACAAGGACCCGAGTTAGATCCCTGGTACTGCATGCCATGTCAGCCTTGGAGTCCCAGGTGCATCGAGCTGGCCCCAGATCCCCAGGTGTGGTAGCACATGCCTATAATCCCAGCGCTGGGGAGGCTGACACAGGAGGATCACTATGAGTCCGAGCTGCATAGTGAGACCCTGTGTCAAACAAAATTTAATTTTTTTTAAAGGCTGTTGTTTTATATCACCAATTTTGAGTGGTTCTGTTAGCAACTGATAACAGTAGTGGAAGGAGCAGATGGGCAGGTGTGGGGGCCTTGATTACTGTCCCATCCTCCAGGCCTAGTGACAGCACACAGGCTCAGAGGTGCCCATAAAGTTAGGCCATGGCATCTTTACCTTCCGTTGCTGTAGTAACAGTCAGGTTTCCGGACAGCTTCAAATCCATCTGGGTTCATTGAAGGCATAATGTGTATCCGGGTACTGTTGATTAGATTTGTGACTTCGAGGTCTTTGCCATGTCTGGTTACGAGGTAGTCAATTAGATGGAGTAGCAGCTCTCGCCCCACAGTCTGGGTGTGGAAAAGAAGAGGGGTGTTTGATAATTCCCAGGGTGTGTTGCGAGGTATTTGCTAGTTAAAGTTAAAATGCTTATTTGTAAATAATGCACTTTCTTTTAAATTCCCTTGGTGCGATCCAGAGCAAAAGTCCTCCTTACAACAATATTTTCCACTTGCTTGCCTTCTAGATTACTTTGTGAGGGAAAGGAGGAGTCCCCCCGAAGGTGGGGAAGCGCACCACTCCATGCACCTGGGGAGCCTGGGAGAGCCGTTTTCACATTAACAGTTGTAGATTTTAATAAGCATAATCTGGGTAGACTGCTGACCTCCACATTGTCCTACTTCTATGTGCGCTGGTGTGTTGGGGCAGTTTCTACCATATCTATGTTTTTTTTTTGTGGAACCAAGGATTGAACTCAGGTCCTTGCACTTGCCAGCCAGGGAAGCATTTATTCCACTGAGCCATCTCCTGGCCCCTCTATGTGTTTCTGATTTCGCATTCTCATGCTTCTGAAACATGAGGAATTTGGATACTATCTTCACAAGTTTTGATACATGTACATATTATCCATATACTATTATTTACTTTCTTTTTAGATGTGCTCACTTTTTGCTTATGTTAACAATAAAATTTTGTCATTACTACTTTGCTAGTGAATATTTCCAATATGTACTAGGTAAAGCCTGATTAAATAAAGTGTTTAAATAAACTCTCTCTTTCCCTCTTGTTCTGCTTTTTCCCCTCTTTCCTTTTTTTAATTTGTGAAACCGGGCATTGAACTCAGGTCCTTGTGCTTGCCAGGGAAGCACTTACTCCACCGAGCTATCTCCCCGGCCCTTTCCTTTTCCTAGCCTGTGTGCCCTTTATTCCTTCTTCCCCCCTCCCTTTCTTCATAAGATCATAAGCTATCAAACTATATATTTATTGACTGATTTTGAAGTTTTTCATAATCTTTTTCTTAACTTTATCCATTTATGTATTTGGTACAGGGTCTTACTAGGCAGCTCAGACTCGTAGTGACCCTCCTATTTCAGCCTCCCCAAAGCTGGGATTACGAGTATGTGTACCACCTCACTGGGTCTCAGTGGCATGGCATGTAGTACCAGGGATAGTTTTCTTAACTTTAGAAAAACTTTTGGCAATTTGTTTTGAGAAAACACTTATCAAGTTCACCAGTTATTTTAGTTTCCCTTCAGTTTTATTCTTTAAATAAATTTAAGTATGATTCAATTCATATATCATCCATATATGTTCTATTTTATAGTCTTTTAATCTCTTTTATTTGCTTACAGAAATGTATGTCTATAATCTTCTTTTTTTTTTGTATTTTAGGGAAGGGTCTCACTACTAGATCAGACTCATAGTGATCCCCCTGTTCACAGCCTCCCAAGAGCTGGGATTACAGGTGTGCGCCACCACGCCCAGGCTCAATTGCTGTCTCAGGAAGCCCCAGGAGTGGGGCTGGCACCACAGCCCTGGGGATTGAACCCCTGGTGTCTGTGCCTGCTTGCAGGCGCTTTAATCCACTGAACTATTTTGCCAACCCTTCTACAATGATATTTGATAAACATCCAGCTATTCTGGATCACAGTATTTGGTTTTCTTTCCTTCTATTTTTCTAGTATTTTTAAAATTAAAACCTTTGGCATTTTTACAAAAACAAGAAGATCATGATTCTTTTAGGGAAGTGTGTGAACAAAGTATTTTCCATTTGTCTCAATACTCTACAACAAATCAGAGGATAGATAAAAACCTTGGAAAGATGATAAAGAACCAACCATCAGGTAATTTTAAAACTTACAGCTACAATTTCAGAGGAGATTTAAAAAAATCCTACCCCAGTTCTACCAAAAAAAAAAAAAAAAAAAATCCTCATTTTTCTGTGGGGTCATATTTCCTGCCTCTGTAACAGTAGATTCATGCCAAATATTATTCAAATTAATTCTTTCCAACCTTAATATAAATGTCCCAAACACTCATTCATGTTTTATGTATAAACTTCCCTTCCTCCCTAATTTGAAGACTTTAGAATTAAGTCTTTGAATGTGAAATGTTGGAGGGTTTAAATTTGAAGAAAGACTGTGGTCAAAACAGTCCCCAGGCCTAGCCAGCGCCTGGTATTCAGCCTGCCCCCTTCCTTTGTGTGAGGTGCTTCACGGAAGCATCGCCAGCACCAGCAGCTGAGGGCCAGACCCGCACACAGCAATTCTGAAGCCTTTCACTGGTGACTCAAGGGTCGTCAACGTGGCAGTCGCCCAGGGAGCAGAGAATGCATCCCCTACCAGGTTTACTTCCATCCAGCCAATGTGGAATTTGCCAGATACATAAAAATGAGTCTAGCCCTTCGAAGATCTTTTGTAAACAGTGGGAAATTTTTGAAGAACAATCCACAACACAGGAGGTGGGGAGAGAAAGGGGTGGTGCAAAAACTTCAGCTCACTAATGATAGGATCTGTTTTCAAAGTGCCACACTGTATCACAACTTCTGGGGGAAAAATAAGCCTGTCGGATGTGGGGCACCACAACGTTGTGTTGCGGATTTAGTTCATTTGTCTGACTGTGTAGCTAGTCCTGTCAGCCCTTAGGGGCCATGGCTCGGTGTTCGGGCATTTGCCTGGTATGAACGAGGCCCTGGATCTGACCTTCAGCACTGTGAAAAGGGGAGGGGGCAGCCCGAAGATGACACTAACATGTCTCCTCTGTTCTTCCCTGCTTGGGACGAGAGCCTTATCACACTGCACACCTGTACTCCAGAATTTGTGCCACATAAGGCCACGCACACACATGGCCCCACTCACCACACCCTTCCCCGTGCCACCGTCTAAGCCTTGATGGCAGAGATCCTGAGCATTTTCCTCTGGATTGTCGGGCAAAATATAAGGAGCTTGGGGAGTAGCCTTTGGAAGGACAAGCTTTACTTTTTTTCTTTTGCTTTAACAAATTTGGAACCTCTGTCGCATGTTGAATGCTTCTCCCAGATCATCCAAGGATGGGTGCAGTTTCAGATACTGTGTCCTGGTGGCTGCATAAGCCATTACAATGCCCTCTAAACACAGAAATGCATGCCTGTAATCCCAGCACTCGGGAGGCTGAGGCAGGAGGATTGTTGTGAGTTCAAGATCAGCCTGAGCTACAAAGTGAGCTTAAGGCCAGCCTGAACTGCATAGTGAGACCCTGTCTCAAAAAAGACAAAAAAATAAAAATAAACACAGAAATGTTTAAACATACAAGTGGAATCTCATAAACTTTCTCATACCTAGAAGATGTGTAAAATTCATTTGTCATTTATATTTTATTTTTAGTTGAAAATATACTCAATTATCCAGAGAATGTTGGTACTAGGAAATGGTCTCATGGCCTTGCCCTTGCCAGACAGGCGCTGTGCCGCTCAACTATATCCTTAGCCCCAGCCTACATATCTGGAATACAGTAAGCTCTAAACAAATGCCACCAGATAGGGAATCTAAACATGATGTGGATTTGTCAAAAGTGTATGCCCAAATAAATATTGGTGGTGAAAGTAATTCATTTGATAATTAAGAAACAGAAGCATATTTGTTTTTCATTTTTGCATTGGTACAGTGTCTCCCTATGCAGCTCAGACTCGTAATGATCTTCCTGTTTCAACTTCCCAGTGCTGGGATTACAGGTGTGCTCAATTATGCCTGGTCCTGGGGGCTGGCTTGGCATGCCTGGGGCAGGGTAGGCCCAGCATGTGGTACTGGGGATTGAATATGGGTCCTTGTGCTTGCCTATGCAGATGCCTAGACTGCTGAGCTATCTCTGCAGCCCTGAAGCATATTAGTTAAAAAAAAAAAAGTCACAGGTAAAAGCAAATAAATAACACAATTGCAGTTCAGGTAAATGCGACACGCACATACTGAGTACCTGCTCCTGCAGTTATAGGCATGTTGGCTCTGGGGTCAGGGAGGCAGACTCAGAGCCCAGGCTCTGAACAGCGCTCTGCCGTTGCTGGGCTAGCTTAACACTGTTAAACTCCCACTTCTCAAAGCACATAGATGTGCTTCCCTCCAGTATTTCTACCAGAGGGGAATTACACAGCTCTTTCCAAAGTAGGGACCGCTCAAGTAAGATACTTTGTGTTGTGTGCAAAAAAATTTGAAAATCATGGGGTAGAAGACAGATTATAAACAGAGCAGGGTGATCTTGGGGAAGGAACAAGGGTGGGGACTGCCCAGGCCACTATTTTCAGGAAGCTTGATTTTGGATCACTGGCTACAGTTTTCCTGTGGAGCAAGCGAGGAGCAGAGTGAGGCTGTGTGGAAGGCAAAGGGGACAGAATTGTTACTCCTAAACAACCTGGGGTGCAGTGGAGTAAGGGAAAGGCAGAGCCGCAGTCTGTGTGTGCCGTTACCACCCCTTCCCACAGTGACAAGATATGAGGCGAGTTGGTTAGGAGCCTGCATAAATTAAACTCAGAATCAGGGTTTCTACAGTTCACCGTTCTAATGTGTATAGAGTGGGGCCTGCTGGCCTTGTTACAGTGGAAGGGTGGAACCTAGGCCTCAGAGGCTTGCCATGGTGCCTTGTCTATAAGCTCTGCCAGGTGACTGAACAGCCCCATGATAGATAGAGCTGGAGCCTCTGGAAACCACACACACACACACACGCACACGCACATACACACCCTGAGGTCCAGGGTAGAGAGGAAACGCTACCCAGTGCTCTGTACCTCCTGTTGGGATTCTTCACATGAAATCTATGAACTCCTAGAAGATCCACTGACCCTGAAGTTAGAGGTCCAGTCTGAGCCGGTGTGGCACGAGTATGTTCCAAGAAGGTTAAGAGCCCCTATCCTAAAATGTTAGCTACATTAGTTTTTTGTAGGATTGAAAGCATTAGAAAGTTTTGGAACATATTAAAAATGCATTCAAGGGGCCGGGGAGATGGCTCAGTGGAATAAAGCACTTCCCAGGCAAGCGCAAGGGCCTGAGTTCAATCCCTGGTTCTGCAAAAAAAAAAGCATTCAATTCCAAAAGATCTAAGGGGAACAAGGTGTGCTGAGTGACTACTGTGTTCAACTTTAGGGCATCTCTGTATCTTGCTCCTAACAACAATGGGTAAACAAAATCTCAAATTCAGAATAATAAATTTATTTTTTTAATGTATTTGGTACAGGGTCTCACTACGCAGCTTAGACTCGCAGTGATCCTCCTGTTTTCAGCATCCCAGTATTGGGATCACAGGTCTGCACCACCATTCCTGGACTTGGTGGCCAGCTCAGCTCACCTGCGGGCAGGGCCAGCCCAGCATGTGGTACCCGAGATTGAACCCCCGCCCCTGTGCTTGCCTAACCAGGTACTTAGTCCACTGAGCTATCTCACTGGCCCTAGAATAATAAATTTCTTAACAACCTCACAGAGCTGCAGACATTCTATGCCATCAACTGAAGTACAAAAGGGTACCTGTGCTTCAGATCCCCAGCCCAAAACACTGAGACTTTTCTCTCTACCCAAGTTAGTCCTTGGCATTCTTCAGAATCACAGTGTTCCAGAGAGTCCAGACTTGATAGGGAACACGATCTACCCAGAGAAAAAAAGATTCCAGAAATCTGGGCAAGTACATGGAAAGAATAAGCAAATATGGGGGTACGTGAGAACAAAGTCCCTTGCTTTTGCTTATATTTAGTAAATTCACTTCTGAGGATTAATTTCTGAGTAGCAGACTACAAGCTCTGATATGTCATGAATTAAGCAAATAAATGACTGAAGGCAGGAAGTGCCATCTGTTTCTTATTAAAAAATAGAATCCAAGGGACGGTGGTCTGATAGACTGGATAGCAAAAGTGTAAAGGAAGTCCTAGCTGCTGTGCACAGCAGAGAGTTGTTTTTACTAAAACCAACTTTGGTCAGCCTATCGTACTCAAAAAACCCCAGCCCACATCGGTACAAAGACTCACTCCTCCCTTGGAGGCAGGTGTGGGCCTTGTAGCTCTCAGGACAAGTCTGGCAGCATGCCTAACCAGGGCAGGCTGTGAGTGTCAGAAAGGTGGAGCTGGTTCCTAAAGAGCTTGGGTTTGGGGAAGGTTAAACCAGGGCAGGGAGCTCAGTGTCCAGCCGTTCAGGTCACCCAGGCTGTGGCAAACCTGGAGTGCTTTAACAAGTCAGTGGGTTGTCAGACTGGCCGATGAGCTACCTGAAATTCTTTGAAGTGAAATGTGTTTTATAGAGGCTGCTCCACAGATTCCCATGTTAATTTTCTTTAGTATAGTGACTGGAAACCTTTCCTCCACTTTGGTAGTCTAATTGTATGGAGTCCTGGCAAACAGAAGTCCTGCAGTCATCGAGTTCTTAAAATAGTCTAAGGAACTAAGGCATAGTCTTAACGGCTGCACAGGTAAGAGAAGTTCAAAGGTGTTTTGCAACATAAACTAAAAATTGCATTGACATCTTCTAACAAGGAAAAATGATAAGATGTTCATCAAACAAAGAATGTTTGATGAATGGTTGGTGTCAGAGAAGCCTAAATGTGACTGTGTACATGTGAGCATCAATAATACTGAATTTTAGATGAAAAAGAGTGATAAAAGTTCAGACAGCCAGACGTCAGGAGTCTGGATAGTACTGGACTTTCTGATTGTTTTGAGCTCAAACAATGGAGCTCCTGGGCTGGATCTCCTCAACGCCAAGAAGGAGGCAGGAGAATCAACTCTGGGAGGGTTGGAAGGTGTCCGCTGGCGGGGACACAAAAGCAGGGCTGGCCAGATAGCTCAGTGGACTAAAGTGCCTGCTTAGGCAGAGTGCAGAGACCGGCATTGGATCCTCTGTGTACTGCACTGGCCCCGCCCCCAGAGTGCGCTGAGTGGAGTGATTGAGACTGGGCGTGGTGGCGCAAGCCTATAATCTGAGCTCTTGGGAGGCTGAAAACTGGAAGATCACTGAGTCCGATCTGTGCAGTGAGATCCTGCAGACCCTGCACTAAATGCAGTCAAAACAAAACAATAAAAAACCCAGGCACAGCCAAACATCTCCCGAATCAGGCTCCTGAATGCTTGCAGAAGGTCCCAAGGGGAAGGGGCTCCTCGCTTCCTTGCTGCAACGCTTGCCTGTTTCCTATTCAGCATTTACACAGAGCTGCAGGCCCTGAGGGCCGCATCCCTGGTGACCACTCAGAGCTCACACCATGGACCTACCTCATCTCCGTGCATATTAGCCACGTATTTGAATTCTGGAATTCCGACTCTGTGCTCCCTGGGAAACTGACCAACAACGAGGACCCACAGGTTTCTACCTTCACAGGGAAGAAAGAGAGAGAAATAAGTTGTCTCATAAAATGACAAATGAACTCCACAGGAGTGCACGTTGGAGACCGACGATGTTCCTTCTCCCACTGATTACTTTAACATTTCATGGTGACTAAAACTCACATGACTAACATTTCTGTGCTTCAGTGGTCTTCGTTTACTGCGAATTTAAGGAAACTTTATATTTAATGCAAATATTATATTAGCATGTGATTTTTAAGCCTTGAGTGCTTAGTAGGTTACACAGAACTTATTTTTCCAAAATGTTTATATATTTTGCTATGAGATCCTACAACTTCATAGAAACAATCTTCCTAAGGTACACAATTATACAAAGGCATAGTTGATGGTTGATTGAAGGGAGCCATAGCTTACAGTGCACAGAAAGTTAAAAAAGAAAAAAAGCAACAGCAATAAAACATTTATTGAGGAAGGAGATTTTTTTTTTTTTAAAGTAAGAAAATCTTGAACCTTGTATCCAAATCCTGTGATTTGGCTTCTTCAACTGACACTGGCCCTCTCTAGAGCAGAGTGGGTGTACAAAGGTCAAAGCAGTTACTTTTAACAACCTGATCTTCTGTCTACTAAAATCAGTGTGTCCCTGATGTATGTGAGTGAGTGCCTTCCACTAGCAACTGCGAGCCATCCTGACAATGCTAAGGAAAACACCAAAATCCCAGCCCTGGGGCTGGATATATAGCTCAGAAGAATAAGTGCTTGCCTGGCAAGCTCAAGGTCCTGAGTTCCATCCCTAGTTCTGCCAAAAAAAAAAAAAAAAAAAAAAAAAGCAAACAAAATCCCAGCCCTGCGTTAGGCTGTGGTTCAGGCAGGGAAGGGTAGAAATAAGGAGAGTAAATGATTTGGTCTGTGTAGACGCTGCAGTGGTACTTTGGGCCGTGTAATCCCAAGTAATACCTTGTAGTGACCCCCCGGAGATGGATTACTAACCAGACTTTGCAAATGAGAAAACCGACCTTCTAAAATATCAAGTACACCGCTTATAGTCACGAGGCTATGATTTGAGCCCCAGAGCCAAGAATGGAACCCTGGACTTTATGACTTCAATTCTAGTACTCCTACTAACAAAAACTACCTGTCTTTCAAGAGGCTTGCGTAAAAATGAAAAAAGTTGGGTTTTAAAATTGCCTGACATTTCAAAACAGAATTTAAAACTAGGTATCAAGATACCTTTGCTACCTATCATGTACATAAAAAGTTCAAATATCTATAATTCAGCGTTATGTACACTCAAGAGCTCCCATAAGGAACTGAACAGTAATCAAAGGGCTAATGTTGAGCAGATTTTGCAGAAGGTCAGATCTGGTTTCTTTTTGCTTTTTTACATTTTATTTTCAGAGAAAGAAAAGTTGCCAAGCTGGCTTCAAACTAATGATCCTTAGGCCTTACCTTCAGATCTAACTCTTTAAATCAGAGAATCCACAGGCTGGGAAAGCCCTACTTGCCATGAGGAACTGGGGAAGAAGCAGATATTGGAGTTGCCCTTTTCACTAAATATGCATAATTAGAAAAATGTTTAGGGAAATCAGTCACAACAGGTGATTCTTTAAATCCAGGCACTGCAGGGATTGTTGCAGATGCAGCTTATCTGACCCATGTTCCATGTGCAGCGGTCATTCATCTGTTCATTCATTTATGGAAACTATGATGTCCAGTCATTCAGCCTGGATCAAACGGGATCAAATGTGCTATATCTGATAAATATTTTGGGGGTTGCTGGGGAGTGAACTGACCAGATCCCTAGCCCCTCAATTTCTGATCTAGTGAGAATAGCAACACACAAAGCTGATCACAGCACTGTGTGACATGCCTACTCACAGAAAGGTAGAAAAGCTACTGTTGGAGGGCGACAAGGAGAGCTGAAAGGGTAATTTTTTCCAAGACAGGATTAGGAAACACTTTACAGATGTATGATTTTGTAGATGGTGCTTCTGCACAGGGTTCTAAAGAATGATTTTGGGTTTTCCACATAGATATGTAACATTCTACGTGGTCATTGCCCACCACAAGCATCTGATTCACTAGGACCTTCCATGTCCCTACCAGTATTGATTCTCTGGTCATCTTTTTAAAAATGCATTTAGTACAGGGTCTACAGGGTCTCACTACACAGATCAGACTCATAGTGATCCTCCTGTTTTCAGCCTCCCAAGCATTGGGATTATAGGTATGTTCCACCACATGCAGTCTTCTCTGGTCTTCTTGAACTCAGCCCCACAAAGTTAACATTTTCATGTGAAACAAGGCAGCAACTTCAGGAGTGAGCTGTTAACCTCGGCTCTTTTGGTTTCCTTCTGGGGAACACTTTCCTATAACCATTAATGCTTTTGAAGTTAGAATGATGACAGATTTATACATAGTGTGGTCTTCCCTCAGAGGCAAGAGCAAAACTGAATATTCAATTGTTATTTATAACTGTTGAGTCTGTAAAGATTCAACATTACAGACAGTATAGCAGAAGAAAACACAAACCTTACTTGGCACGGGAATATGGCATTACTGAGTTTAAGGAAGGAAATCAAACCAAAGTGAAGAAGTACTTTGGGAGTTGCACAATCCTAGTTGTGCACTAATGAACTCTAAGCAGCTCACCCTGAATGACTTCAGTGGCACCAATTCTAAGAATGAAAACCAACCGCTAGGCCGAGAATCCTTTAGGAATTCCAGCCTCTTCAACCAACCCTGGTGCCTCTAGACCAGCATAGGTACACAAAAGACAAAGCGTTTACTTTTAACAACCTAATTGCCAAAGTAAGGGTGATTTATGCAAGACTTTTCTTCTACTACCAACATTGTAAAGCCCACCTTTCTTCCCCAGTATTCTAGTTAATTATTTTTATTTTATTTTGTGTTTTAGGACAAGGTGTACAGGGTCTCACTGAGTAGTGTGGACTCGTAGTGATCCTCTTGTTTACAGCCTCCCAACTGCTGGGATTACAGGTGTGTGCCACCATGCCTAGTCTCAATTGCTGTCTCAGTGTGCCCTGGGGGTGGGGCAGCATGGCAGGCCAGGGGATCAAACTCTTGGCCCCTGTGTCTGCCTAAGCAGGTGCTTTAGATTTTTTTTTTTTTGGCAGAACTGGGGATTGAACTCAGGTCTTTGTGCTTGACAGGGAAGCACTTATTCCACTGAGCCATCTCCTTGGTGCAGGTGCTTTAATCTGCTGAGCTATTTGACCAGCCCAGTATTCCAGTTAATAACAGGGATGCTAAAGAGTTCCGAAGTGCTCTGCCTTTTTTCACTGCAAAGAAAACAAAATTTGGATTCCAGATACTTCAGTACCTATATTTAGTAACTCACTCAGGAGTTGACCCAAATCTCAAGGCTATGACACAAGTGCCCAATTGAATTTGTCTGGAGGATCAAGAAAGCTTTTGTAGTTTAGCAGGATTCACTAAGATCTACAAGACAAGGAAGTAGATGGTGTGGAGTCCAGGAGGCAATGGAGAAGATTGGAAAAGCAAGCAGGCTTCAACAGGCAGATGCGGGAGGCGTGCTATCAGGATCTCCTGGGGTCCCTGGAAGAGGCTTCCTGGGACCCCTCCTTACCTACTAAATCAACTCCCAGGGTAAAGCCTGAAACATTTAATGAGCCCCTGGGCTACCTGAGGTTCCTCAACATTGGAAAGCTGCTGAGACTGACAGCCAGTGACTGTCAAGACAGATGTGGGAGGCAGTGGGGCTTTAGGTGAAAGCGCCTCATTTTACATATAATCATGAACACTTTTCTGTTTTAAGAGATATCTTTCACTGCACCTTTTTAAATGGTTCAGTTTCACCCTATCGGCACATGCCATTATTCAACACATTTTTTTTTTTTACTGTTACGTGTCCAGCAATAGGAATTTTTTGCAAATTGGGGAGTGTCTTCTAAAATAAAGGTTAAAATAGTTTATAATGTTAAAAAATCAGAATGCAAAATTATATAATGTCACACAGTATAAAACAGATTATTCATTAAAATAAATAGCACCATAGCATATAAAAATCTTAAATAATGCATGAATCCCTCTAAGAGAAAAAAAGCACATTGCTAGTGCTAAGGGACTAAAGGATAGGGCCATAAAGGCATTTTTCTACTTTTCTACCTTTCTAGTATTTTTGTTAAAGAAGAACTAAAACACAAAATCCCATAATTTGTTAAGTCCTTCCACTATAAGCAAGCACACAGGGGTTTAAGCCAGTGGATCTTCAACTGGGTGATACCCACAATTTACAGTGGAGGAAATTAGGGCTGAGGAGATGGCTCAGTAGAATAAGCACTTGCCTGGCAAGCGTGAGGGCCCAAGTTCAATCCCCGGTTCTGACAAAACAAAACAAAAAAAGACATAGGCAAAGGAAATTAAGTGGCGGGACCCGCAATCGCAATCAAATCTAGATCGTCTGATTCTAATGCCTGGGCTCTTTCAGCGACACCAGGCTGTCTCAGTGTCCCCAGAAATACTGGATAGTCCAGAGCCAGCCCTAGTCAGAGCAGGATCCTGCCTGCTGTGGCTATGGCTGAACAACACAGGGCAAGGCAACTGGACTGAAAGCCACTGTGCTGGGCATCAGTGATAACACTATCTGACGCCTGCTGCACTGAGAGCTTCAGTGGGCCGTGCCAAGAGAGCAGCAGAGACCCCTGGCAGTTACTGAGGTAGGGCTGGCAGTTATTTCTCATGAAAATTGCTATGTGTGCGGTCTGCCATGAGCAGCCTTGGTTCTGAGTGTTGGGTCAGGTCTGGATTCACAGACTTGCACATTTCTCTGCGGACTCTTACCTGTACCTCTGACCTCAGTTGCAGGTTGAGAGGCTGAGGGAACTTATCTCCAAGTTACGTTTTTCTCAGAGAGCAGTGGGAACCCCAGCACTATCAGCAAGGCTGTTTCAAGGCTGCCCTAAAATCGCTTATTAGCAGTTTGAGCTTCTTTTATGAAGTGTGATCAGCGCCTATGGTGAATGTTTAAATTTTAAAAACTTATCCCAGTAAAAGACACATGGCCATTAACCCCCCTCAAAATCCTGTCACTTAAAACACACTTATGTCATCATTCTTGCCACTTTCATTTCTTAACAAGATGTGATAAAAAAAATAACAGTGAATACTGCCGTGCAGTCCAACAGAAAAGGGGGGCGCAGGAGGGCCCCTGAGTGGCTTCATCCACCTCCTTCACCAGATTTGGTACCATGCAGTTTCTGGTTCTGTTCCACAAGTCGAAAGGGCCACATTGAACCAAAGGTAAGCACTGTGAACCAAATCAGCCATGACAGCGCAACTAAAGGCACTCATGAAAAAGGACTTCTAGAACTGCTTCTGAGAGTGGCAACAACAATGGGTTAAGTGTGTTTGAGGTGGGGTGTGTGTGTGTGTGTGTGTGTGTGGTATTTGTAGGCAATTAATAACAATACATTTTTCATTGTAGTAATTTTTTAAAATGTGTTTAGTACAGGGTCAACAGGGTCTCACTCCACAGATCAGACTCCTGGTGATCCTCCTGTTTTCAGCCTCCCAAGTGCTGGGATTACAGGTGTGCGCCACCACGCCCAGTCTCGTCTCAGTGCGCCCTGGAGGCAGGGCCTACATCTGCCTAAGCAGATGCTTTAATCCACTGAGCTATCTGGCCAGTCCTCACTAATAAATTTTAAAAAAAGATAAGCATTTACGATATTTTTCCACCCTACTTTATATCTGATAGATTCTGGCCCCAGTATGAATTGCTAAATCATTATGGTGGCCATCTACTATGGCGGAAGCCCTTAAAACAAAAGCCCATCTTCCCAAGACCACCTTCTCCCTTCTTCCCTAACTCAGCCCAGGGTGCAGTTTCCTTTCACCAATCCCACTGCCTCAGGGAAGACCCCCAATCAGTTTCTCAGATACATCTAAACATCCCCTTCAAACCCTACCCCTGGCAAAAGGCCATAAAAGCCTCAGCCTCCCTTTACTCAAATCCAGAAAATTCCTCATCTTCCCCAGATTGTCTCTGTGTCCTCAAAGATAATAAAGTCCCTTTCCCTTTTTCCTTCTGCCTGTTTCTCTGCTGTGCTGGGCTCCTGAAAAAAAAATCTATTAATATCTTCCTCCAAAATGATCCACAGGCCTAACACCCAACCTTCAGTTTCATTACCATATGCACAAAAACTCATCTCTCATAGTGTACAACAAATGGACCAGTCCAGAAGAGTTGGAAATCATACACTGGTGATGGGTTTAATCACTCAGTCTCCGCAGTTCACATGCCTTTTGGATGTGAAGTACAAGAAAAGAAGCCCCTGATAAACAGGTCATCAGAAAAACTAAACAGCACCAACACAAGAAAACAAATGGAAGCCGGGCGTGGTGGCGCATGCCTGTAATCTCAGCACTGGGAGGCTGAGGCAGGAGGATTGTTGTGAGTTCGAGACCAGCCTGAGCTACAAAGTGAGCTTAAGGCCAGCCTGAACTGCATAGTGAGACCCTGTCTCAAAAAAGACAAAAAAAAAATAAATAAATAAATAAAAGAAAAGAAAAGAAAACAAATGGGTAATACGAAAATGGGACAAAAAGCAAAGTTAACGGATGGGCCATGCTTGCATAGTACTACTTTGCTGAAAGCTTTTTGCATACACTGATTCATTTAACAACGATAGGTGGCCAGTATCAGAAGCCTCTTCCGACACAGGAGGTCTTCAAAATGTGGCCCCAGGACCCACCTATTCCCTGGGGAGCCGCTGGAAGTGCCCATTCTCAGGTTCCACCCAGATGTACTGGCCATGGGACCAGCAGCCTGCATTGTGGAATGCTCTCCAGATGCTTGTCATGACCAAAGGACTTCAGGAGCCACTGCCACAAGAACTGGGGAGTTGATCCACTGTGTTTCTGCTCTGTTCTGTAATTATTAACCACTATGCTAATAATTACCTGAGAGATGGAAAATATTTAAAAAAATCAGAGAAATGTGAACTCATGAATCAGGATTGCTGGGTAATCTAACTTCTGCTGAATTGAAGATTTATTTTTTTCTGTCTCCCTATTGAGGAGACTGGAAAATGGAAAAAAGCAGTGGAGGGGGTACAATGGTGACAGTCTGAGAAGTTACAGATATTGCTGGCTCTTTTAGATCTGTCTGATTAGCTCTTAGGTCCCCAACTGCCCTCCACTGAAGTACCACAGGGAAGTAGCCCTCCCTGACTTCGTCTGCGCTGAGCTGTGAAATCTGGGCCAGCTGTGCTTCTGAGATCCAGCTGCCCACCCTTGTGTGGTTCTTACCCTAAGGCTTTCCTGGATTTTGTGCCTTTTCGAATTCTCTCCAAATAATTCTAAGAAATGTTTCCAGATTTCCCTGACTCTTGGTTCTCTCACTTCATAATATTTCTATAGAAAATAATATTTTCATAAAATGGCATCATAGGACTTGTCCTGCAAAACATCTGGCCTTGTGGTTGGTTTCTTAGGGTTTCATGTGGGCAAGTCCTTTTTTAAAACAATATTTATTCATCTGATACAGGGTCTTGCTATGCAGCTCAGATTCATAGCGATCCTCCTGTCTCAGCCTTCCCAGCACTGGGATTACAGGCATACACCACCACCCCTGGTTTTGGTGGCTGGCACAGTGTGCCCGGGGTTCTGGGGCTGGAATGGCACGTACTAGGGATTGAACCTCGGTCCTTGCACTTGCTAGGCCAGTGCTTAGACTGCTGAGCTATCACCCCAGTCGAATCCTTCTTAATAATGTTGTCATCATTGCCTGAAGCGTCACATTCCTCTGCTGCCATATGGTACCTCTGCTGGTGGGTCACAGCCACCCACCAGGGCTTAGGTCACCTTCTTAGTAAAGACCTCCATTGTAGATTTATAGCTGCTGTCCTCCTGAACTGACACGTATTGTATAACTTGCTCTGGTCAATGAATGACATGTGTTGCTTCTAGGCAGAAGTGAGTCAAGGCATAGCTGCCACCTTTGTCTGTCACAAGTCAGCAATGTGTGCTAGCTTGGGTCCTTGGGAAAATGACAGCCAACAGAGTGACAACCAATGAGGGAGATGGAAGATGGTTTTATTTTTATCTATTTTGGCGGAACCGGGGATTGAACTCAGCGCTTGCCATGAGAGTGCTTATTTCACTGAGCCATCTCCCTGGTCCCTGGAAGATGGGTTTTAAACCTTTATTATGCTGTTATTTACTATTGACATGGTGAGGCCTTTTATTTATATATTACAGTCTAGTCTATCCCATCTAGTTTCTGTAACCAGCCTAACTTCATTATACTTTCTGCCAACACAAGTGCCTTTTCAGACATGGGGGATCAGAACCAGAGAATCCTATGGAGGTGACCCTAAATTCAGAAGCTTTATTTTAAAACTACTCAACCCAAATCATCAACTTCTAAACATGTTATATAATTTTGCTGTTATACCACTGAGCAGAGAGATACACAATCCATGCAGTTTACATCTAAATATCTATTGATAATAGTCAAACATAAGTATTATATGAAGGGGCCAGGAAGATAGCTCAGTAGAATAAGTGCTTTCCTGGCAAGTACAAGGGTCTGAGTTCAATCTCTGGTACCACACACACACACACACGTATTATATGAATGCACTACAATACCATACTAGAGGAGGACAGCATATTAAGACATTTCTGCAAAGCCCACCTCTTGCAATTGTTTCCTGGGTAATCTTACTATGTCAACCTGGGGGGCTCAGGAGACAGCTCAACGGTGTATCCCTGGTACCAGAAAAAATAAAAATAGGGGGCCTGGGGAGATGGCTCAGTGGAATAAGCGCTTCCCTGGCAAGCACAAGGGTCTGAGTTCAATGCCTGGTTCCACCAAAACAAACAAACAAACAAACAAACAAAAAAACCTATCTATCTATCTATACATATATATATATCAAATGCCTACTTGTATGTGGACAAACATTATTCCTGAGCTGAAATAGTGCTCTGAATTCTAGTAGTGCAAAGTTGGGCATGAATAGAGGAAACAAAAGGACCAAAATAATTGCCAGGGTGTAGGCAAAACAGGCCCATCTTAAGCCAGGTGCACAGCGGATGCCCTGAAACAGCGCCCTACGGGATGGTAACTGGTCACCTGCTGGGACACAAGCCTGCCTGACTTTAGGAACCACAACCAGGACAGCAAGAACTCGGGCTAATCTAGAGAGGAGACCAAGCTGAGAGTAGCAGTTAGCACCAGGCCTCTGACTGCAGCCTTGCTGGGTTGAAGGTCAGGGCTGAGCAAACCCGTTTGTAAATCCTGGTATGAATTTGTAGAAAGTCAGAGGCACATTCACTGTATATGCACTCACCTCGTGAAAGGCCTAGTAGCTCATCTTTCCATTTAATCATCCAATAAATACTTACAGATGCCTGCCCTGAGCCTGGGGTTCAATCAGCTGAAACAAATGCAAGTCTCTAGCTGATTCTTCTGTCTTGAAAACTGTTTTCTACTTTGGGCATCACTTTCGTGTCTAAAAAAGTGAAGTGCAAACGAAGCATCACGTGTGGGGAGCAGTCAGCCTGGGCGTTGCTCAGCTGTGAAGTGGACCACATGCTCTCTTGCTCCTATGCAGCACCCCCGCAGCACTAGAGAGCCCCCACCAGAGCAGCAGAGCGGCCTTCTCTTGGCGCTCCCCATCCCGTTTGGAGCTCTAGCACCACAGTCCCGCACACCAGGCTCGGCATTCTCCGTGCAGTTCTGGAGGAGCCAGTCACCTGCCTGACGGCGGAAGTATATGATCTTTCCTCTGCAGGGAGAGGCCTTTGCCCACCTGATCAAAGGGGCCGACCTGCACTTGCCTTTTCAAGACTCAAGTCAAACTCTTCTCTTGTCTAATACCACTCTCACTCTTCTGCTCAGCCCTATCCTCTCCTAGCCCAAGTTAAACAACTAGATTCTCATAGTAGCTCTGCAACTGCCTCCCCCACCCCTTTTTTTTTTGTATTTTAGGGAAGGGTCTACAGGGTGTTCAGCGTCTCACTACTTGGACTCGTAGTGTCCCTGTGTATAGCCTCCCAAGAGCTGGGATTACAGGTGCGCACCACCATGCCCAGTCTCAATTGCAATCTCAACACACTCTGAGTGTGCGGCCGGCACAGCAGGTCTGGGGATTGAACCCCTGGCCTCTGTGCCTGCTTGCAAGGTGCTTTAATCTGCTGAGCTATTTGGCTGGCCCTTGAAATCCCTTTGTTAACACTAAACTGCATAGTTCTTGTAAGCAAAGGATTGTGTATCTCTGTGCTCAAAGAACTCATAGTAGTTCTAGAGTTTTATATAATAGATGTTCAATGAATGTTGAATTAACAAATAACCACCTAAGTTAACAAGTATTTTGTTCTTTATTTTTTTGTCTTTTTGAGACAGGGTCTCACTATGCAGTTCAGGCTGACCTTAAGCTCACTTTGTAGCTCAGGCTGGTCTCGAACTCACAACAATCCTCCTGCCTCAGCCTCCCGAGTGCTGGGATTACAGGCCTGTGCCACCACGCCTGGCTTAAATTAACAAGTAAACCGGGAGAAATGCAGCTGGAGCTGGGGTCATCCCTGGTTTGCGTATTAGATGCAATTGCTTTCCAGTATTGATGGAAAAACTTGTGGCAAGTTCACCAAGGTTCCATCTTGGGTGAGCTCAGGAAAACACCATTTTCTAGATCAGCTTTAGAGTAGATGGATCTTCTTAAAGGATTTTCATATAAGAGAGTGCTAAGGGGGCTGGGGAGATAGCTCAGAGGCATAAGCACCTACCTGGCAAGCACAAGGACCTGAGCTCGATTCCTGGCCCCCCATGAAAAGTTGGACCTGGATCTCTCTGGCATGGTGCCTATAATCCCAGCACTTGGAAGACTGAGACAGGAGGATTTCTATGAGTTCAAGACCAGCCTGGAGGCTATAAGGGTGAGCACAAGGCCAGCCAGAATTGAATAGAAAGACCCCATCTCAAAAAGAAAGAAGAGAGAGAATGCTGAGATCCAAAACAAGTATCTGTCTTTAAGTTAGAATCTTCCAAAATTCTGGGGAGACAATGTTTGTTTACATATTTATCCCTAATGGCATTAAGGATTTCATATCGTACCCAAGAATGTAGACGTTGGATTCCATTTCATATTTTCCTGAAAAGGTGAATAGGGTCATTGGGGATTTCAATTCCTAAATCACAGACATTTCCATTTTTAACTGATAAAAGGAGAAAACCTCCCCACCCAAAGACGCACAAAATTGGAGCAAGTTTTTCCTTTCTTTCTTTTCTTTTTTTTTTTTTTAATTTCAAACAGTTAAGATTCCCAGGGAAAGAGAGCAGCCTGTCACATGAATCAGCAGCAGTCAAAACAGGAAGGTTGTAGGCAGCTTCTCCTGCCCTCCTGCCTTTGCAAGCCCACCTTTCTGCGCCTCCCACTCTATTCCCAGGTCAAGCATCTGTTGCCCTTGCTCTGAGCATTTAATACTATAAATTACAAAAGTACAAGAAGTATCTTTAAGATGGAGTTTTACAGACTAGACGGAGTTCTCATGTCCCAACTACCATAATTTCTCTATGTTCCCTTCTAGTCTTTTTTTTTTTTTTTCCAACAGAGACAGGAAAGATATTTCTAAATCCCCCAAGTGAAGGCCTCTAGAGGCTCCATTCTATAAAAAGCTAAGATCTTTCCTTTTTATCCCTTGGAAGAGAGGTCAGGATAATCAGAAGAGCTTTTAGAGGGACAGCGCAGCAATAACAAAGCAAGATTGTACATTATCTTAAAGTACAAGCAAGTACTTTAAGACATTTCTTAAATGTTATTTTATTTATTATTTTTTTGATATTTTTTTAAATTTATTTTTTATTTTATTGAAGTACAAATATCAATCAGACAGTTTTAAGACACCTTAACAAGACAGATTTGATACATTAATACATTGCAAACTGTTTTCATAATGTTTTGGTATCGTATAAGGTGCATACATGATATTATACCTACAGATATTATTATAGCAGATGTCTCTTTTCAGTAAATTAAGAGTGTAGCTGTTTACTTATTTTTTATAAAAATATGGAACGCTTCGTGTCATCCTTGCGCAGGGGCCATGCTAATTTTCTCTGTATCGTTCCAATTTTAGTATATGTGCTGCTGAAGCGAGCACTTTAAAGCTTTTGTGTGTGTGTGTGTGTGTGTGTGTGTGTGTGTGTTAGAATTTGAACCCAGGGACTTTCACACATGTAAAACATGCCCTCTATTGCTGAGCTATACCCCTTGGCCCCTTAAATGTTATTTTAAAACAGGCAGTTATTACAGCTAGCACTAAACATTTATTGTCCTCGTGGGGCATCTCTTTTATAGTATGTCAGGGGTATTTGGGTTCAGTGTGGAGGTTGTGATTCCTTCTGTCACACTGACGTTTTCATTTCCGGGAGTGCCTGTGGATGTCATGCAGCTGTAATTTATGATGAGGTTAATTCTGAACCCTTTGACCCAGAATAAGATGTTCTTGGATGTTTGTTTACCTTAATTTGTTGCTGTCACAGAGAGCTCATCATTTAGCAGCAAGCAATGATGGGAACTTACTAGTTTCCCCCTGAACTACCTTGGAGAACACAGACATTGCTTTGCGGCAGCTTGCTACGGGCTTCTGTGTACGGTGACACAAGCCTGGAGGCCGGAAGACGGTTGCCAAGTGAGGTTCACTTGAGGGCTAAGGTTGATCCAGACCCTGGACATGCAGTCACAACACTGATTTCTCGCTAGCACGACCACCCGAACATTTAAACTACACAATAGTTGCATGAAGACCAGTGTTTCAAGGCACGCGACCTGCTTCCCCAGAGCACTGGAGATCACTTAGGTCATCTGCAGCTCCTTTAGTGTCACCTTAGACAATGACAAAGTGCACAGGTTGTAGAACCAACTTACCAGGGTGTGAGACCAGCGCTGTCACTCTCAGCCGTGAAGTTATCAGGCAAGTTGCTTCACCTCAGCGAGCTAGGTCTTGACACCTCGCGGGGTGATGTTACCTTGTTTAGTCCTCCTAAGTTTTAACAGCACTGCCAGTGGCTGGGAATGTAGCTTGGTGGTGGAGCCTTTGCTGAGCAGGCGCGAGGTCCTGGATTCAACCCCCAGGACCAAAAAAAAAAAAAAAAAGAGCAAAGGACAAAAGCAAAAACAGGGCTAGAAATATGGCTAGCGCACCGTTGGTGGAGCCACACAGGTGGCTGATGACAAACTGCATGGCCCAGCAGATGTGACAGCCTCGTGGCACTTAAAGAAAAGCTTCAAACATCCACAGTGACCATTCTAAGGGAAGACAGGCCTCATGCCAACCGTCAACAGAAATGTACGCTGCACACGACCTGCAGGCCACTCTGGGTAAATTAGCAGTCATTAAAGTTAAGAAATAAGTAAAAAAAAAAGAGTGGTTACAGGTACATAAGCTGATGATTCCAGCCAGCTGGGAGGTTGAGTAGGCAGATCGAAAGTTTGAGCCCAGCCTGGGTGGCTTCGTGAGACCCTCTCACAATCAAGTAAATAAAAAAGGCCTAAGGATGTAGCTCAGTAGTAAAGCATTTGCCTAGCATGTGTGAGGCCCTCTGTTCATTTCCCAGTATGAAGGAAAGGAAAGGAAAGGAAAGAAAAAAGAGAAAAGAAAGATTCAGGCTATTTAGAGAAAACACGTCCTTCAAAATGTCTTAGCACAAAAATGGATACTACCCAACAGAGGGTGAATTTATGTCTTTTTTAAATCTGAAGACTGCGCCTCATTCAAAAATCTCAAGGGCACAATGCCAGAGACAGTGCCCAACCTGAAAGCAGCTCAGGTCCTAGGAGGGCTGGGCAGGGAGCCAGGCCACCTCTGCTCCTGTGTTGGATCGTTAACCACAAACACGTCTTTCACAACTTTTCCTTACATGGCCAGTTTCCAACGTGATCGAGGCCATCACACGATTCTGACGATCTCCACGCTAATGAGGCTGCGCACCATGTTAAGAATTTCCAGTCTGGCTGCGGTGGAGAGACTGCAGCGCCTCCTCGTAAGAGGGCAACCCAGACGCTGGCACACGCAGAACTGGTTCGTGAGGAATCCAGGAGTGACACAGAATTGGTTCAACCTGAATTGGCCAGTGTCCACAAGAGGCAGGCCTGGCCTAGAACGTGAAGTCAGGGACACACTGTGTGAAACGGAGGAGCCCTATTTTGATTCTGGAGAAATGAGGGTTATGAAAGGAATTCTAGAAATGTTGGAAAAACGTCAAAATGCAGAGTGGGGATGTATACTGAAGTGCTGCGAGAGGGGGTGGTGAGCTCTTTACCACTTCTGATGGTTCAGTACAACCAACAACGAAGCTCATGAGAGAGAGAAGGCCCGTGTGGCAGAAGATTGGTGGACTGATATGAAGACTGTGTGGGTTTTACTGTTTGTATTTCTTCCTAGAGGGTTGAAAACTTTCAAAATAAAAAGCTGACACTAGCAACATGAAGAAAAGACAAGCCACAGACTGGGAAGGATACATGCAGAGAACCCCATTTTTTTTTTTTTTTTTTTTGGTGGAACCAGGAATTGAACTCAGACCCTCGTGTTTGACAGGGAAGTGCTCATTCTACTGAGCCATCTCCATGGCCCCAAGAACCCCATCTGGTTAAGGACTATTATCCAAAATTCAGAAAGACCTCTTAAAGTCAGCAGCCTGCAAATAAGCCACCTAGTAAAAAGGGGGCCCCAAACTTTGACATCTCAGCAAAGAGGATTTACAAATGGCAAGGAAGTGTGCAAAATGGTGCTTCTATGACACCATCTTCAGGAAAAGGCAAGTTAAGGTGTGATACCATGAGTGTGTATCTGGGACACCACTGATATCACATGGTGGCAAGAATGTGGAACATTGCTGGGGGAAATGCAAAACAGTGTGGTCACTTTGGAAGACATTTTGGAAGCTTCTTATGAAACTAAACCTATTGTTCCCAATGATCTGAAATTCATGTTCTTTACTCAGTGGGACTTGAGGCATATCCAGGTAAAACCTGACAATGAATATTTATAGCAGCTTTATTCATAGCTGTCCAAAGGAGAAGCACCTAATATTTCCTTGAGTGGATGAATGGATAAATGGTGACTCAAACAATGGGATATTAGCATTAAGAAGTGAGCTACTGAGCCAGGAAAAGACAGAGAGGAAACTCAAGTGCATGACACTCAGCAAGACAGTCTGAAAGGCAACACTGTACAAGATTCCAAGTAAGCAACATCCTGGAAAGGGTGCAATGAGGGAGACGATAAGAAAATCAGTGGTTGCCAGGTAGTAGGGAGGACAGATGGATAGCAAGCTCACACAACGTGGGTTCTGAGGGCAATGAAACCACTTTGTAGCATAGAGTGATGGTGGAGACATCCATCATGCATTTGGCAAACCCATTGGGTAGCCCCTGCTATATGCGCAACACGAAGAAGGAAGCTGAAGGTAAATGTTGTAGTCTAGGGTCTTTCAAGGGAAATAATATAGTGTAGGACCCATATTTTATAAGATTGTTTTTTAATAGTCACCCTTAATCTTATATAAAAAGAGTGCAGGCAATCTGTCCAAACACTCAAGACCAAAGAATCTAGCTGAGGGCTTGGATCCTGCTCTCCTGCATGAGTCCAGCTTACAACACAGAACAAAACCTCCCACAAGCCCAAACTAGAGGCCTAGAGCCCATGACAATGTCTCATGCAGGCCTGTTTCATGGATCTGTCTGGGAGGGCCCAAAGGTCAGGAGCTAGAAAGTCTGTGCCAGCGGGACGAAGGGTCTGTGCTAGCAGCTGAGGGATCTGAACTGGAAGCTAGGAAGCAATGCTCAAGGGCAGAACCAGAGCTCCACCAAAAGTACCACAGCCGTCCTCAGCAATAGTGAGATCCCGAGCTCTTCTGACGCGAACAGTTGAATTCCCATTAGGAAAGCGGGAGTGACAAGCTTCTCCATGGGGAGGCTGAGCTGTGCACCATCTTCCCCTCTAGAGCCCGGAAGTGATGCTCAAAGTGAGGACCAGAGCTCCTCCAAAGTGAACCGCAGCCATGCTCAGCAGCAATGAGGCCAGAGCTCCCTCGATGAAGAGAACAGCTGCGTTCACCAGGAGAGCCAGCACGACAAGTTCCTCCAAGAGAACCAACAGCTTCCAACAGCTACTCGTTTTTCTTCCCCACTGCTGCCCCTTATGTTGCTGGAACAACCCTCAGGTGGGCCCCCTCCCCCCCAGAACCACGCTGGTTCAGTTCAGCTGGATGTGACAAGTTGACTACCAGTTGCCAGTCCGCCACAATGAATTATGGGCTTCGGGTGGTGATACTGTTCCCATGCAGGTTGCTAGTTGTGAGCAAAGGCCCACCATGGCCGGAAATAAGGCAAGGCAGGAAATAAAGGGAGGCAATGCACGTGGGGGCCAGGGGTACGGCATGTGGGGTCCATCCCTTTCAATTTTGCCGAGCACTTTACAGTGCTCTTAAGTCTGCTTGGAAAGCAGAGTCCTGAAAAAGCTATTGAGGATTAGAGCACCTGCATAGGCAGATGCAGGGGCTGGGTTTGATCCCTGGCTGTGGAGCTGGCCCCACTCCTGGGGTGGGCTGAGAAGGTGATTGAGACTGGGTGCGGTGGTGGTGCATGCCTGTAATCCCAACACTGTGGGAGGCTGAAAGCAGGAGGATCACCCTGAGTCCCATCTAAGAATGAGACTCTGTAGACCCTGTACTAAAAATTAGAAGATAAAAAAAAAAGCTATTGAGGAAAAAGGTTTTAAAAAGACAGAGGTAAGGAATCCTGCCTTAGCCTGCTGATTTTTGTTTTGCTCACACAATAATTTATTCATTTAATAAACATTTACTGGATAACAGGTTCCATGTAGGCACAGTGGAAAGACAAATGAAGGAAAACGGGTCTTGCCTTTAAGAAGCTCACAGAAAAGGCAATGTAAAATAGTCGTTCCACAAAAATAAGCACCAGTTATAGAGAGAGTACACTGGAGTCAGTTTATGGTGACAGAGTCAGTAGAGATTTGGAAAGATTTCCAAAAAGAGGTGTATTAACCACTTGGAAATGAACTATTGCAATCCAGGAAGAAGAGTCTGAGTTTCAGGCTCTACACACGCTTGGCTTTTTATCTGAGTTAGTGCGTTGATGTTCAGATCCTAATGCTACTAATTCTTTAACTGTGCGTCAGTGAGCAAGTTACCTAATATTTCTGAGCTTCTGTTTTCTCATTTGTCAAGTGGAAAATTAATACTGTGTCTTTCAGAGCATTATTGGCAGAGAAATCTCATTTATGAAACACTTGTCACAGTACTTGGCACACCAAGTAACAATCATTGGCCGTGACTCATCCACATGGATGACACAGACAAAGGATCTACAGAATAAGGTACAGGACTACAAGATAAACCCTGAGGGGACTTCACTGACCACATAAGAAACAAAGTTCATGTGTTGGTATATAAGTCTTGCTCTATCTAGGTCTTAACCATCCAGCAGAAAAGTATAAAAATGAAGTATACATCACGGGGCCATAATATTAAACTGAGCTGTAAATGGCTATGGTCAACAACTTCTTTGAATAACTCACTATTGTTGTGGAATGCTGGACTGTGTTGGATTGTGCTGTCAAGTTCAAGCACCTAAGTTAGTTGAATGACAATGGAGTGCCCATCTTTGACAGGTGTAGAGCAAGGAAGGGGTATAGAAAGGAAAAATCATGATATGTGTGTATGGACAGTACAGTTGGGATAGATAATGCCGTGCTTCTACATAATTCTATGAGAGGCAAGATTTGCACTAATGGTGGTTGGACAGGATATTATGTCGGCTTCTAGTACTATGGACAACCACTAGGAAAATAGCAAGGTAGAAAATATTAATTATTGAATCTTTGATGTAATTCAGGTATAAAAAATAAGATACGCAAAGAGCTACACTCTATTTACTGATAAGAGACATATGGTATAATAATGTCTATAAGTATAATATCATGTTTCTATGATACCGAAACATTATGAAAACAGTTTGCAATGTATTAATTTATCAAATCCATCTTGTCAAGGTATCTTAAAACTGTCTCACTAATATTTGTACTTCAATAAAACAAAAATTAAAAAAAAAGAGAAGTATAACATTTTTCTGAACTGCAACATAAATTCACAAAAGTGACCAAATCTTCGATTTACTCATTAGCAAGTTAACACAAAATGAACAGCTTGATTTTTTTCAAAAGTGGGAGCAGGGTCAAAAGAAGTCAGTGTTTTCATTTGAAAACCTAGAGGGGGGAAGAGAGGTCCTAGGGAATTGCTAGGGCGTCTTTTCAAATGCAAACCCAAAACTAAAGAAGGATACCAAAAAAGGAGAAATTACTATGCAATCTATCTAAAGTAGTTAAGCACATTAGCTTTATTAAAGTGTCACAGCGTTTTGGAAAGAAAAATCATCTCAACACAAATGTGAACGCTACCAAAGGACATACATTTCTAATTTTTGTTACAATCAGAAAAGTGTACAAAAATATGCAACAGTGTGATTCATGGGAGTATTTAACACTGTGGTCATTAAGTCAGTGATTTAGCAAAAACAAAGTGATTACCACAGTAAAGGAGTCAGGTGTGTGGGGCACGTGCCTGTCGTCCCAGCTCTCGGGAGGCAGGACAATGGCTCGAGCTTAGACATCTCAGACAGCCTGCACAGCACAGTAAAATGCCCTGTGGCGCTGGGGAAGGATCAGCACAGGGTGAGTGTTGGGCAGTTTTAATCATGACCTCCATATAAACGGGGCTCAAAGGAAAATGTCAACGTTGGGGATGATTCTTTCTACCTCTGTTTCAGTCCTTGGGTGGAATAGAACAGCAGGACTGTTAGAACAGGAGTGGAAGGGGTGTGAGAGGTGGGGTTGGGGACTCCTGTGACAATGGGCAGGTTGGATGGGGTGGTGAAGACCGCGGCAGGTGTACAGTGGCCGGGGCTGCATGAGTGGCTCAACAGATGGCTTCGGAGAAGCAGCTGAATAAAAGATGCTTAACCCAGGTCCCGGCTCTGCATCCTTTCTTTCCAAATCTCAAGTGAACCTTGCCAGTCTGAACTGCTGACCATACACACAGCTAAGAAGGACATAAGCACACTTGGGCAGTACCCTGTAATTCCGGAGAACTTGAGCCATGAGCCAGTGCTAAGTAGCTTCTGTACCAAAGTAGCAGTGAAACTTGTTGTACCTACGGTTGTGAAATCAATAGCTTAGAAATTTCAGGCAACCTGCACAGCACAGTAAAACCCCCTACAGGGATATATGTATAGCAGGGATTCAAGTCAGAACCTTGTGCTTGCCAGAAAGGTACTTATGCCGATGAGCTATCTCCCAGCCCCTGTGAAGTCAATATAGATACAAATATTTAATATATTTAATAATACTGATATAAAAAACAGCCTTGCCCAGATGTCACATCTTTGTAACATCATGCCTGCAAAAGTTATCAGCAGGTTACTGAAGTTTATCACAAAAGTCACTTTGATTATTAGGATTACAGAGGGGTAGAAATATTTCAGTCATGTCATAGTCTTGGCATCAAAGGAAGAACAGATTTCAGGTAGCTATATCTGTTTAAAAGCTGACATTTAATATAACTTCCATACAAGATGAATATTTTTATCCTCATTTTATAGATCAGAAAATAGGCTCCGGTAGCCAGGGCTCTGGCCTGGCTTTGGTTTATTTTCTCTAAAGTTAATGTTTCTCCTCCCATTGATAGCAGCTCTTCCTCTGTTACCTTCCTCTGTCATGAATGTTTTACCTTTCTTAGGACAAAAGTCTTGAGGCATCCAATTCCCCAAATAAACAAGAGCTTCATTTCTGTGTCCCTCCGCCGACTCTAGAAAAGCAATAATTAATAAGTCCCTTTGTCAACAGTGGCCAGACACTTGTCAATGAGAAGCTGCTTTCTGTAAAGTGGTCTTGCAGAAAGACCACCTTAGGAAGAAGGAATGCAGAGCCAGGACCTGGGTTAAGCATTACCCTCTGTAATCCTAGTAATCAAAGTGACTTCTGTGGTAAACTGTCCTGTATTTTCCTTATTTAAAGTTGATGTCATCTCTTCAGTAAGCCCATCTCACAAAGAAGACTGAATTTATTTTGGAAATCCATACCTGTCCCCAGTGCTTCGCAGGCTCGGCAGTGCCTGCTGCAGCTGTTGATCACAGCTTTGTCAAGCCGAATACTGCAGCTTTCAGTGCCATCTCAAGCCCACAGCTGCTGCTTTTGCTGTCTGTCCCAATGCACAACCCTGAATGTCAAAGCTCTGAGCTGTCAGAGTAGACACATGGGTACATGGGTCATCCCTACTGGAGTTGCGAAGTGTAGGGTATTTTGTTTGTTTTCTTCAGTACTGGGGATTGAACTCAGAAAGGCACTCTGCCGTGGAGCAATATCCCTGATCCTTTTTATTTTGATCTTGCTAATTTGCTCAGTGTGGACTTTTAAACCTATAAGCCTCCTGCCTCAGCCTTCCCCAAACCTGGAATTACAGGCTATGTCTGGATCCTCTGAAGATTATCAGCTCAGAGGATCTCTCCCTCCCAACTCTCGAGCTGCAGTGAACACTGACTACATAATTTGTTTGCTTCTCAGATCAGCTCCTTCCTTAAAATGTGTGTTGAGAAACAGCATTTCAGAAGAACATGAGGAAACACAGCTGTCCCCACGCCACCTGCCTACCTGCCCATTAAGGCATATCTTATCTCTATGTTAGTTGTAGTCATTTAATTAACAGCTCACACCCTGCTCATTTTGCCAAGGACAGGAGGCTGGTTAGTCACACAGTATTCTCAAGAAAAGTGGACCCCATCCCTGTCCAAAGGCCTGGCGCTGATCTCACGCCTATAGGTACATGATACAGGTCAGGCTTCTTGAAAGGTAACTATTTCTCCAGGGGCTCTAACTCAGAAACCCCAGTGGAAAGTCTAAATAATTATAAGGTGTCACCCCAGACATGCTTTTGGCTGCATTAAACACCTCACAACAGGTCCATGGAGCTGTGGGACAATAAAAACTTTGTACCTATTATTTGCAGGACAAGGAGGCCGCCCCTTATTGTTTTCGACAGTGTGACTCTATTTACCTCAGTTAAGAATTTAAGGAATGTGTACATGGGGACTCCATATGTCATCTATTTTACTTCTCCAGGACCAGCCAAATGCTTGGAACAATGAGGTAGATTCTTGCAGGAGGAGCCCAGAGATTTGCAAGGGTGTTCCCACTGTGCACCGAGTCAGCAGTAGAATTACCAGGGTGGCAGCTGGGGCCTGCCCCAAGCATCCAGCAGAATTAGACGCAATCTGTAAGGCCAGCGGGAAGGTACCATTCAAACCTCTCTTCTACCTAACAGGCTTGTACATGGGCATGAGCTGGCTCCGGGGAGGCCCAGAGAGGTCACTGGGGCACAGTTTTTAACCACAGCTTTTGCATTTGGCAAGAAGGAAAGGAGGACGTGCCAGTGTAATAGTCAAATCCACATGACTTCCGTCTCATGGAGTTAAATTTTGATAGAACAGGATCAGGTGTGGCAATGGCGCTCCTCCGGGTTTAAAACATCTCTCATGATAGACCCGAGGGGGATTTGGAGAATGCTAAAACTGCAAGCACAGCTAAATTGCAGTCAAGTAGCTCAGCAGATTAAAGTGCCTGCATGCAGGCTCAGGGGCCGGGGTTCAATCCCCTGGGCTTCCATGCCGACCCTACCTCCAGGGTGCAATGAGACAGCAATTAAGACTGGGCATGGTATGCACCTGTAATCCAACCTCTTGGGAGGCTGTAAACAGGTAGATCACTGAGAGTCCAATCTAGTAGTGAGACCTTGATTACCCTGTAGACCCTTCCTTTAAATACAAAATAAACAAATCAATAAAATTGCAAGCACTGTATGTGATAGTTTTGCATGCTTTTCTTTTAAACATGGGTGATACCTACAGGATGTATTCTATCATGTGTGTTTAGTCATTTTCTAGTAATTCTTGGCTCTGTTTTACAGTCCTGCTAATGTCCAGAGTCCAGCAGGTGAACAAGGCACCAGGTTAGCAGCTTCTCTGTGCTTCCTTCAAGGACAGCTCTGCAGCGTCCACAGCGCAGCAAGATTCCCAGGGCATTTGTTAAAATGGCAAATTCCTGAGATCCACCTGGAACAGGAGGCCCCAGGCGTGAGTTCAAGAGTCTGCACATTTCCCAAATATGCCAGTTGACTCTAACCCATATCATTAAAAAACAAACAAAACAAAACACAACTCCTTCAGCAGGAGCAGTGGTGCATGTCTGTAATCTCATAACCTTGGGAAGCCAGAACAGGAAGACTGCAAGTTCAAACTCAAGCTGGGGAAGTTAGCAACTTAAGAATCTATCTCAGAAAAGAAAACAAAGAATAAACAACAACAAAAACCAAAAAAGGGGGGGGGCTGAGGATGGCCAGTTTCAATCCATAGTAGCACACACACATACAAAGATACAAAGTTCATGATTTTGGTGGAAGAGAAACAAGAGGATGGAACACGGTGTGGCTGGGTGGCGGCTGCAGGGTCTCGCTATGTAGCTCAGGCTAGCCTCGAACCTTGAGGTGATCCTCCTGCCTCAGCCTCCTGAGTACTGAGATTACAGAGTGACCTGGACTGGCAAGCTGAGGAGTGGGGACAACATGGCCACACGGACAGACAGATGGAGGACGCGCCGGCCACTGGACACTGATCCCTCCCCTCCTTCTCTCTGCCTCCTGTCTCCAGAGGAAGAGCCCAGACTTTAGGGCCACGGATGTGGAGTCCTGTGTCCAAGGCATCCTGCTGGAGCCTTTTGTCCACCAAGTTGGGGGGCATTTGATTGTCCTCCATTTCAACGAGACAATTCTTTGCAAGACCATGGTCCCAAGGGAGCATCAGTTCTACAAGACTCTACCAGCTGAGATGTGAAAATTCACTCCTCAGTACAGAGGACAAAGCCAAAGTTCCTTTGTGAGCTGGCCACCCGTGTCTCTTTTTATCCCTTGGCCCTTTCCCCACTGGCCACAGGGAAGTGTGGTCCCCTCAGTTCTCCACCCCGGCTTCTCGGCACCCAGAGCTGGAGCCACTTCATCAGTTTCGTCTCTCTGAGCACACATTCCCCTGCTGTGAGCAAGCGGGTGGGCAGAAGGACTGAGGAGATTGAGTGGTCCTGGGGCACAGAGGCCTGGTGGCAGGGGTGCTCAGTACAGTGCTCCGCTCCTCCTCGCAGGCTACAGTCACCCATGGCAGGTCCTAGAGACTCAAGCGGGAGAGCTGCTTTCAAGCCAGCCTGTGTCTGTGCTCCCTGCCCAGCCTTATCTGCCCATGTTCATTTTGTTCTTTTGTGACTCAAATCTGCAAAGACCAATAAAAGCACAACTGAGAAAGAAAAAAGGCTTGGGGGGACACCACCTGTGTGGGAGTACTGCAGGAAGCCTTGCCAGGCTATTGTTGTGCCGTGTGGTTTGTTTCGCTTGCCCCTTTATTTTGCTTTGCTTACCCAGTCTTAATTCGGGGTGTGCTTTACAGTCAGCCATCCAGCCTCCAGAGTTTCTCTTTGGGTCATTCAAAATTCCCACAGAACATAAAGAGCAATGTTTTTGCATTTCTCTTGGGATTAAAAGAATTACACAAAAATTAATAAAGATTTTCAATGATGAAAGAAAAACAGAAAAGAAATAAAACTTACACGCACTCCTGGATTCATGCCCCAGTGCCACGAAAAGCAATATACTATGGAACCCCACCAAATCCTTCAGTGACATAAAATACTCATAGAACACAGTACAGCACACTGAAGCCAAAACAGCGAATATACAGACAAGATACACAGCGAACCTCACGGCACCGCCCGCTGTGGACTCTGCACACAAGCACGCACTCGCACCCTCGAGGCCCCATCCGACTTGCAGGGGCAGCAGGTGCAGCCCCTCTGTGGCGCGGCCCCTGCCATGCGTGGCCCCTACCGTGAGGTCCCTCCTACCCCTGGTGCGTCCGTCCCTCCATCTGGAATGCAGACCACACTGAAACCCCTCGGGGCGTTAAGTCCAGCACCCCTTGCGGGTGCAGCTTGCGTCAAAGCGTGGGCCATTTTCTCAGCTGTCCGCCCGCAGGCTGAGCCCATGGGGCTGCTGCTGCTCTCACTACGGCTGAAGCCGGGGCTGGCCTAGAGCGCAGACGGTGGCCCCGAGCAGCAGCCCTCCCTGCCTTTCGTCTTCCAGAAGCTACTTCTAGGGTGGTCTGATTAACCACGAAGGCATTCTAAATAATGTCTTCCTGACACAGGGTTTTCTGCTTTGTCTCGCGGAGGTGGTCTGGCAGAGGGCAACTCTTTCCTGCAGCAGCCCCTTGGCAGGCAGCGTTAGCGTAGGGCTTAGGCTGCCCTGGAGCCAGAGAACTTGGGTCTCAAACTAAATTCTTTTGGGCCCTGGGCTTGTTATTAAACTTCAGTTTCCTCTTATGTAAAATGAGATTTGTCACGGTGTCTTCCCCGTGTGGGGTTATAACGAGTGAAGGAGCTGATATTAAAAAGCACTGAGAGCAGGGGTTGGTGGGGTTTTTCTTTCTTTTTTTTGTGGGGGGGAGTGGAACTGGGAATTGAACTCAAGCCCTTGAGCTTGTCAGGCAAGCGCTTATTCACTGAGCCATCTCCCCGACCCTGAGATTTCTAAGCTCATCAAAATCACTCAGACACTAGGGGGTCACTCTGGACCCAATTTGGGGGGGGGGAGAAGGCACTGGGGAGACTCGGGTGCATCAGCTCAGAGCTATTCCCTCCCATCCTCTAAGGAATTCTCTAGCTAGGCATGGTGGCGCACGCCTGCAGTCCCAGCCCTCATAGGCTGAGGCAGGAGGACCGCCGTGAGTCTGAGGCCAGCCTGGGTTACACAGTGAGTCCAAGGCCAGCCTGAACTGCACAGCAAGACCCTGTGTCAAAAACAAAATTCTATTAAGAGTTGTCCACTGAGGCCTTGCTCATGTATTACCTGTACTTCTGGCACACAGTATTATCTATGTTTAATCTAAAAGATGTAAATAACCATTCCTGTACATTTTACTAATCCATCACATTGGCCAGTGAGAGGGATTAAAAAAATTATTAATAAATGCAGTTTTTTTTTTTAATAGCATATTATCTCAAGTGGAAGTTCTATGACAAATACAAGTACCAAAGAATCCAACCTCTGATTAATTCTTTGCCTAGCTGTGATATTTTGTGTATTTCCCACATTTCCTACGGTACTTCAGCTCCCAGGACACAAAGCCAGCCAGACCCAACTCTTCCTGCCACCATCCCCACCAGATCTATGGCCAGCTGAGCCTATGACAGAGGCCACGGCTCTTCCCGCCCCAGCCACTGGCTCTCTTCTGTGTGCCATGCTCCCCTCTATCTAGGTTCTTCATGGCTCTTTCTGCTTATGAAAGTCAGACTTAAACATTTGAGCTTTCAGCATGCACACTGTAGGATGTGGTACATAATTATGCACCACTGCCCCAAACAGATTCCAGATGAAGTTAGGTGCTAAAAACTAGAACTATAAAAATAATGAAAAAGTACAGAATATATTTATGACCTTGGGGGGGTCACAGTGGTCTTTTTTTAAATGAGACATAAAACAGAAAAGCTTAAAGGAAAAGACTAATGAATATGATCTCATCCAAATTAAAAACTTCTGTAAGGGAACAGATACTGAAAACAAAGTTTAGCCACCAATTCACAGAACAGCAGAAAATACTTGCCAGTGTATAACAGAAGCTCTAAGAAAATCAATGAATAAGTAGAAAAATGGGCAAAAGGAATGAGAAAATAAAAATGCTCAATAAACTTAGAAAGCAGGGTCCCCAGGGGCAGGGAACTGTCTGCTCAGAGCTGCCTCTGACATCCGGAGCCTCCACTCCATGTTCATTTAATGTTGAATAAATGTGAAAAAAACTGCTCACGCTAGGGCTCCTTTTCAATTGTGAAAGTGTGATTTAAAATGGAGATTTTTTTTAACCCCTTGGGGCTTGGAAAAACGTTAAAATGTTGTCTAGCTGGTGGGGAATTGTACACACATGTAGTGTTGGGAGCTAAATAATACTCTAGGTAACTGTTAAATAACACATTAGATAATCTGTATTTACCAGGCACAAAGATGTTGTATTTTTTTAAAAATGTATTTAGGATGGGGACTACAGGATCTACAGGGCCTCACTACACAGATTAGACTCCCAATCCTTCCTGGGATTACAGGCATGAGCCACCATCCCCAGCCTCTCACTGTGTCACTGTATCCTGGGGGCAGGGCCTGCACAGTACACTGGGGATCAAACCCCGGTCCCTGCACTTCTCTAAGCAGCTGCTGTAGTCCACTGAGCTATCCTGTTGGCCCTCGATGCTATATGTTTTAATTTAGCAAGGCCTACTTTAGGAAATTATTGTGCAAATGTACATATTTAAATTTCAAAATAAAGGGCTGGCCAAATAGCTTAGTGGATTAAAGCGCCTGTTTAGGCAGATGCAAGGGTCCGGAGTTCCATCCCCTGGCCTGCGGTGCCGGCCCCACCCCCAGGGTTCACTGAGACAGTGATTGAGACTGGGCATGATGGTAGTGACGCCTGTAATCCCAGACTTGGGAGGCTGTAAACAGGAGGATCATTATGAACCCGATCTATGCAGTGAGACCCCGTATACCCTATACACTCTGTCCTAAATGAAAAAAAAAGTTCAAAAGACTTGTTCAAAAAAGTGTGTGAAATAGCTAATAAAAATCACAAATAACCTAAATAGTTATCAATGTAGAAATGATTGAATAACAAAAATCCTATCACAGAAGTGTTAAAAAGCATAAAACAATGAGATACCTCTATGTGTACTGAACACCAATATATACAGAAAACATTCACAAGATGATACCCACAGAACAAAGCTGCAGTCACACACACATATGCAAATGGAAAGGAAGAAGTGTGGAATAAGCTTTCTTATTTCATAACGTATTCTGGATAGCTCATATCAAAATACACAAACCTACCTCATTTTCTTCTAAAGGCTGTGTAATATTTATAGATTGAGCTTCCTCATCTAATGATGAAGGCATGGTTTTTCCAAAAAAACACTTTTCTTGAGATATAATTCATGTTCCATACAAGTCACACAATTCAAAGTGTACAACTCAGTGGCCTTTGGCATAATTTTCTAGAACTCATGCTGTGTACCACATAACATGCAGTTTGTCACTGTGGCGTTTCAGGCATACAATTCAATCACGTTCGGTGGCTGGATCATTTTTACTTTTACTGTTTGCCTTTTCACCGACTATACACAATGCTGGGAGCCTACGCCACCATCTATCCTCCGCGCAGATGTTTCCACAGTAGAAAGCGTATCTGTGAGTAATGGTGATCAAGTGTGATAGGAAATAAAGGGCTGGGCTGACAGGGAAAAGCAGGGGGTGACCCCAACCTTCGCCCTGCTGAGAAGAATGTGAGCGGGTGAAGGACGGCTCGCTAGGTGTCAGTGGAATATGCCATTTGGCACCTGACGACTTCTCCTAAACCCTGCAAGCATCCCGCGAGCAGCTGGCACTACACAGAGAGCTGCGGCTTTTGTACGAGATGTGCTTTCCTAGTCTCTCTGACCATGGCGTCAGCAGAGAGCGGCCTCTGGAGATCTGCTGAATCCTAAGCCCTCGGGTTGCTCTGCCATACACCACAGGGGCTGGTCTGATGGGTCTAAGTGCTGTGGCCCAGGTCCCAAGGGTGCTGGCACTCGAGGGCAGGAACAAGGCCAGCCTCTCCTGCAACTGTTGTCTGGGAGTTCCAGCTTGGACCCGGAGGTCAGCCTCTGGCCCGCTGAAGACTTGCTTTGTGGTGCAGAGCTCCCCCACTGGTGAGCCAGTGTCTAAAGCTGTACCCTGGTATCTGCAGGGGCGCTGCCCGGCCCTGCACCTGACAAACACAGTGCTCTTAATAAACCACGAGGGGTCACCCACCCAAGCTCCTGCTGGTGACATGCCTCAAAGCCGCCAAATACAACCTGTGTGACAGCAGTAAAAGTGGCATGTGGAATGTGCCAGTTTGATCTGGGCACATGTTTATTAACTTGACCTCTATAACAGATGAGGTAGATGCCATTATTTTCATTTTATAAAAGATGTAATCAGTGTAGAGGGTGAGATACTGGCTTAAGATCATTTTCTGAACCTCAGAGCCAGGATGTGAACTCCGACATCTGTGCTCTACAACATCTGTGCAATTAGCTACTATTAAATGCCCTTACTGGGCCAGCCAGGGAGCTCAGTGGACTAAAGCAGCTGCTTAGGCAGAGCACAGTGGCCGGCCCCGCCCCCGGGGCACACTGAGATGGCAACTGAGACTGGCGCATGCCTATAATCCCAGAATTTGGGAGGCTGAAAACAGGAGGATCACTACGAGTCTGATCTACGTAGCGAGGCCTTGTACCTCCTGTATTAAATAAATTTTTAAAGATGCTGTTATTATTATTTAAAAATATCTGTGTATGGGACCGGGGAGATAGATCAGTAGGATAAGCAGCTGACTGGAAAAGTGCAGAGTCCTGAGTTCAATCCCTAGTACTACAAAAAAACAAATCTGTGTATTAATGAGTAAGGGGTATAAACATGGTGTATTTCCCTATTCTGATAGGTCTTTAATTTGAATATCTGATACTAAGGTCTTGTTCTTCCTTTTCAAAAAATCAGCGTGACTTTGCCAAACACTTCATTTTTACCTTATCACCTAATTTGGCAGCATCTTGCTAAGTTGCAGACTGGGCATGAACAAAAGATTCCCTTGTCTAGCTCCCAAGTAGCCAGAATTATAGGCATTGGCCACCACATCCAGTTCCTAGAAGTCTATTTTAAAAATAATTTCCAATTGGTAGCTTATTATAAAGGTTATATAAAAACAGGAACCATAAGAACCGTTGTCAGCAGGCATGCAGTTGACTGCTCACCCAAATGCTTGGAGAAGGGGGCATCTCCCCCAGGCGACACTCCTCTCTACTAGCCTGCTCTTTCCCCTGAAGAATTTGTTTCCTGCTCTACTGCAGGTACCTTTATAGCAGTTCAAAATATTTCCTTAGGGGAAAAAGAGTTTGGATTATTAACTAAGTAAGCCTCAGTGTTTTTTTTTTTTTTTTGGCAGCTGGAACTCTGTAAATCTAAAATCTACCTAATGCAAGAGGTCATTTTGTTTTCTCAATTCATTCCCACCCCCATCTCTAGCACATGGGGAAAAGCCTTCCCGTGAGGGTCAGAGCCCAGAGAGAGGACCAAAGTCCCCTGAACAACCTGATCTCCTCTGTCCTGGGAGGTGGAGGCTGCTCTGGGAAGGGCCAAGCTCCTCTACATGGCACTGGCATCTTCTCCTCCTGCCGGGAGGGGTGTGGAGCAGACTCCCTCTTGCCCTCTGGACTTCTCATTGGCTTATGTAGTCTTCCCTCGGGTTCTTAGCATCAAAGCTCTTCCAGTCTGTGCTCAGTGGAGAATCCAAAGTTGCTGCTGGCCAGATTTAGCTCAGTCCCCTTGTACCTTCACGGAGTCTGCGTAAGTCAGGATCTCCACTGTGGGAAGGAGGCTCCGAGCCCAGGCAAACCGCTAGCAGGGGTTCAGTGTTTCTGAGCACAGAGTCACTGAGAAATTGCCTGTGTACCACGGTATAGTCAGGCTGTAACGTGGGAGGGCCAAACGTGGCATGAGGCCTAGCCAACAACCTGCCAGGATGCACTATGATTTATACACTTGGCTCTACAGATAGGATATGTTCAATATTTTATAATCACCTTATCTTGCTTAGTTGTAGAAGGCTCTGGACCTTCACATAAGGTGTCGGGTGCATGTCGCGACTAGAACGCCGGTGGCATTCCAAACTTCAGAGATGAATCCCCGCTGATACCCTCCTTGGTAGCTTGGTACCATGCATCCTTAGTTCACTCTTACAGAAGTGCCAGTGTTGGTGAGGCTGTGCTCATGGTCCTCATGCCGGGAGTGGAGCCTTGATGCTAATAAGTTTGTTTTTGTTTTAAGACAGGATCTTGCTAGGCAGTTCAGGCTGGCCTTGGATTTGTGATCCTCACCTGCTGAGTGTTGGGATTATAGGCATGCGCTACCACACCCAGGTTCCCGTAAGATTTTAAGTGAAAACCCGATGTAAAAGTCAACGTTGAGCTGCTCTGGCCTAAGGAAAGGAGGCTCCAAACGGTTCCCTTGCTTCCTTGCCAAGGAAGGAGTTCCAGTCACTTCTATTAGAAGCTTGTAAGCTTAGAGACCCTTCTGAAAGCCAGAACTGGGCCTCTAAGCCTTGACAGATGTACAGTTAAATTTCCAGCTCAATTCCTTACTAGGTAAGTTGTCTCAGCCAAGTTACGTTTCCCCTGAGCCTTAGTTTTCCCACTGTGTAAAGGCAATAACTACTAATCCAATGTCAGGATTTAACACAATATAAAAAAAGGAGCCAGTACATGTTAACAGTCAATAAAGTATACAACTTGTGCTACTAACCTTTAAATACCCTCTTTTTAAAAATATTTATGTATTTGGGTCTCACTACACAGCTCAGGCTCGTAGTGATCCTTCTGTTTCCACCTCTACGGTTATAGGCATGCTCCACCATGTGGGGCTTGTTGGCTGGCTCAGTGCCTCCAGAGGCTGAGCCAATGCAGCATGTGGTGCTGGGTATCTCAATTACCCTTTTTCCTTCCTTCCTTTTAAGACATAGTGTCCCAAGGACAGAGAACAGAATGTCCTAAGGAAACACGTTTCCCCTGAGGCTATAAATATTGCCAATTTTAGTGAAAACTTAAGTGAGTCAAAATTTTTTCCTCTACTTATCACCATTCTCTGAAAAATCTGTTTTCAAAAACAAAACCCACAATGACAAAAGGGTTCTACAACTTCTAGTGAGCATCAACTTAGATACTTTGGATGCTCAGATGTGTGAGAATAAATTGCACCAAACTCTTATCTTTGGTCTCCCTTATCGTGGATAAGGGAGCCCCACGTCCTGAGGACAGAAGGCTCCAGCTGTCTCTTGGAGCACAATGTCATCACGGCTCTGCTTCAAGGATGGTCCCCTCCACAAGTTCACTTTGCCTCATTCCCCTCCCCTCCCCCACCTGCCTGGTGGCATCCAAGTCTTTGCAGCAGCAGCTTCTAGTCTTTGCCAACCATACCAAACACTGCAGGTCACCCCTTGGAACACAAAGTTGTCATATGCTTTTCCCATTCCGGTGAGTGGTGACCCTAGTTCCCATGGCGGAAGGCCCATCTTGTTCCTAGCCTCCCTTCACACAGATGCTATCTACTGACAACAAGTGCTCAATAAACAAACATTTATCACATGAATATTTAAATGACTTCTGTAAGATTTGGTTTAATGCATCAAATCTATTAGTTGCCAAGGTCTAATTCTGGGTCATCAAAACTGTCTCAAAATATAAGGAACAAATCCATATCAATCATATTCCAATATTATTTTTAAGTCCAACTAGCTGTTCCTTAACATTCTGGTATTTCTTTTCATTTGATTTTTGAGACAGGGTCAAGATAGTCTAGGCTGGCCTTGAACTCAGAGCCGTCCTCCTGCCTGATGGTACATTCCTCAACCTCTTGATTAGATTACAGGCATGTATCATCCCTCTAGGCACTATTGGATCATTTCTAATAAATTACACATGTAACAATAAATTAGCTTTAAAATTTAGCTGGACAGGGCTGGGGATATAGCTCAGCAGCATAAGCACCTGCCTGGCAAGTGTAAGGTTCTGAGTTTGATCCCCAGTACTGAAAAACAAAAAAAAAGTTTAATTAAACAATTTGGCCCGATTATAGCATGTGATCCTTCTGAGATCACACCTGATCTGAGCGCTACAAACTCACTCTTCTTGCACACTGTGAGGGAATGACACCTGACCCATGATCTCCACATGGTAAAATAATTATTGCTCATGCTCAGTATTCTTAGGAGCTGTAATTGTTTTTATACACTTAACATTATACAATGTTTTACTGGCACTTTGATTTACCCATCATGGCATCTGTTGTGGTTTGGCAGTTTGCAAGGGGAACAATACACTACAGGACACATTTCATAAGATTATTTTATAATGAATCACCCAAAGAATCATAAAGAGTGCAGGAAATCTGTCCACACACTAAAGACCAAAGACTCCAGCTAAAGGCCTGGATCTTAATATCCTACATGAGTCCAGCTGAAAACAGAGCTCATAACAATCCCTCCTACAATTCTAACTGCAGACCTAGAGACCACAACAAATTCTCACGCAGGTCTGCTTCACAGATCTGTGCTGGAAAGGTCTAAAGGTCAGGGGCGGAAGCTAGGAAGTCTATGCCAGCAGGATGAAGGATCTGTGCCAGCAGGCTGGGGGATCTGAGTTGGAACAAGGAAGTAATGCTCAAGGTAAGCACCAGAGCTCCCCTGAAATGTATCACAGCCCTCCTCAGCAACAGGGAGGTCCCGAGCTCCTCCAGTGATGAGGAAAGTCAAGTTCCTAACAGGAAAGCCAACAGGACAGGCTTCTTCGCAAGGCAGTGCACCTTCTTCCCCTCCAGAGCCAGGAAGCAATGCTCAATTAGGACCATAGCTCCCAGAAAATGAATCACAGCCATTCTCAGTGACAATGAGGTCCCGAGCTCCTCCTCTGACAAGAGCAGCCCAGTTTACCAGGAAAGCTGCATGACAACGTTCTCCTACACAATAGCCCAAGAGGGCGAGCAGCTTCCACCAGCTCCACCAGCTTCTCTACACAGCCTCCCTCACAGCCTCTCCTGCTCTGCCTTTATGCCCTCAGGTGGGCCTCCTGCACCCAGCACCATGCTAGTTTAATTCAGCTGGGTGTAATAAGTTGACTCAGTTAGAAATCCACTACAGCATCTCTGCATTTTCTTATTTTTTTTTCCTGAAATTGCTATTCTATTGCATTTCTTAAAAAGAATCTTCATTATAATATAAAACCAATTGTAAAATTACTAGAAGTATTCCAGTTAAGAAAACAAATCTGTCATTTTCCTCTTGAGTATAAATCCCTAGAATGATTATGTCTTCCCTCACATGAAGCAAAAA